>OMPJ01008955.1:41249-64260 GCA_900312935.1 Carapus acus | reverse complement strand
AGTGGCATTGGTGAATACAGATCTCATCAATGGCTTTTTATTTTCCACTACATCCCACAGGCAGTACAACTGATAGCAATTTAAGGTTGCAGCAGAGTTGAATGGAGAGAGGTGAGATCGAGGTAGAGGTAGAGGTAGAGCCGCTCCTCCTCCACATCGAGAGAGGCCAGTTGAGGTGGCTCGGGCATCTCTTCTGGATGCCTCCTGGACTCCGTCCTAGGGAGGTCTTCTGGGCATGTCCCATTGGGAAGAGGCCCCGAGGATGACCTGGGACGGGCTGGAGGGACTATGTCTCCCAGCTGGCCTGGGAACGCCTTGGGGTCCTCCTAGAGGCGCTGGAGGATGTGTCCCGAGAGAGGGAAGTCTGGGCTTCCCTTCTCAGACTGCTATCCCTGCAACCCAGCCCCAGATAAGTGGAAGAAAATGGACGGATGGGTGGATGGTTGGAGATTGAGGTAGTTCAATAAGGTGTGACGTCTCAGTTTCATCTGTTTCTTATCGTCTCAAATTGAACTTTCCAACAGCGTGAAGAAGACCGCGTGGCCTAATGGATAAGGCGTCTGACTTCGGATCAGAAGATTGAGGGTTCGAGTCCCTTCGTGGTCGATTTCACATTGTGTCACAATATGCACTAGCTGCAGCGTTCGCACACATTATGGTGAAAAAATGGTCAGTCATCACACATTACGTTCACTTTGCGATTATCCTCGCGATGCCTGAAAACAACTAACCAGTAAAACATAGACAACTATGGTATTTAACTTCTCATGTGTCAATGCCCGAGCGAACTTTTGGTGTGGGCGGGGCTCATGTAGTATCAGCGGAAGTTACAATCACCAAACAACACCGAAGCCGGAAGTACCGCGGCAGAGGCGGCAACGTTTTCGAAAAGCGGTAAAGTCCAACACAACAGCGCGCTTAGTATTCCAAGATTGAGTACCTCAGTTTATATCAACGTCGAGGATAAATCTAGTTGATTGTACTTGGACCAGTCGTGCGTACCTCAAATGTTAAACTCGTATAAGACAGACAACTACACGTCCTCGGACTAGTGTAGACAAGTGGCTCCGACTAAGTTCGTATTCACATGAGAGAGCACCCGACAACTGAGAGGCACGTAGAATCCGACTCATTTCGAGTTCTGGTCGTTTTAAAGATATGCAATCATGATGAAGTTGTTCCTCGTCAATGAAAGACAAGACGGGCGAGTAGTAAACTAGACTGATGGCAGATAAAATTAAAAACAACTGGCCTTCATGGGTGACCGGGAGCTGAATCGTATTGACAAGGAGTTAACAAGGTAAATGATACCACATTTCCCGCTCGCACGTCTGTTTTATTGCACGCGTTACAAGAAAGTTGTCATGTGATTACATATCAAAACAGTGTTAGACAGATAAAGGGGTTAATGGCGGCACTTGACTACGCTTTGAATCGGCACAACCATGGGTGTATCTCCCCATAGCTGCCTCAGCGGTATTATTCTACTACTTCTATCGAGCAATAAAACATTTAATTCGCAGCAGTGAACTCAAATTGGAGTTGCAATGTCTAGTTTTTCCTACAATCTCGTTGCTGCCCTCACATTCCCATATTAGTTTATTTAGGACATCATGTAGTTAATTTAGGTCGTCATCTCGAAAATGTCACATTCCCACTTTGCTTTCCTTTCAGTTTGCTGGAAATCCCTCTGAATCCATGCTTAACATCTCTGAATCTACACTGCAACCACATAACCAGGATCGAGGGACTCAACTCAACCTGTCACCTAAGGCACTTGGACCTCTCTTCAAACCGCATCTCTCAGATTGAGGGTCTAAGTTCTCTAGTTTCTCTCCGAACCCTGAATTTATCGTGCAATTTGATACTCAAGGTTGAAGGTGAGACTGCAGTTTTTGTAATTCAATACTTTTTTCTGTATTTTGGGGGTCGGAGGCTGTTGTTCAGATTGTGAATACCCTTAATTGCTGCTTTAGGACTCAGTGGCCTTGTGAACTTAACAGAATTAGACCTGTCTTACAATCGAATAAGTGACCTTACAGGTAAGATGAATATTAGTGAAAAGATTCTTTCAAAGCATCACAACAAACTAAGAAACTCAGATGTTGTTGCTGACTGCTTATGTTTTCACAAGGTTTGCTGTACCTTCATGGCACAGACTACAAGTTGAAACACATTAGTCTGCAAAGCAACTGCTTGGACAATGTCAGCCACCTGCTGCAGTGTCTGTTAGGATTGCGAAGTTTGAGAGAGGTGACACTGAACTTGAATGGGATAGGAAACCCCCTCTGCACTACACCAGGTATGTCATGCAAATCACTACATTTGTTAAGCTACTACACATATTCTTTGTTTTTTGTCCATTCCGGTTTGAGTTCAAGGCTCAAAGATGAATATGCTTAGATGAGAAGATCCTTGCTTAACTATTTACAAGACTATAAAAAAAGCTCATTGCTCTCTTTAGCCAGCTAATGTACTCAAATGTTGATTTCCTGTATATTTGGAAACGCCCTAGATTGTAAAATGTAATATAATATCTGTGTTTTATTTTGTTATGTTGGATACAATGTGATGTAATGTAATCATGAATTAATGTTGTGTTGCCATAGCAACAGTGCACTTGATTTCTGTTTTGTGTTGTGCTATTTATTTTGGACATTTTTTGGCAAGATGAAAGTTTTCCTTATCTCACCATCTTTGTACGAAATGGTAGTTTTACTGATGCAGCTGCTTACCTTCAGGTTACAGGGAGATTGTTGTGCAGTCATTGCCACAGATCACTGTGCTGGATGGTTTGGACCGGCATGGAAATCCTCCTGATATTCCCACCTTTGAGGATTGTTTGGATTTTCTGCTTTCTTCAGACACGAGCAGCCATGCAGTGGTAATTTCTTTGTTGTGCAATCTGATTCTATTGTAAGATCATTCCTGTGTTGTTTTGCAGTTAGGTGGGGTTTTTTGTTCCAAGGGACAGTTTAAGATGGATTCATAGATGCCACTACAAAATCTGCATTGCAGGACCGAGGCACTATAAAGGAGGAGGGTAGTGCTTCATTCAAATGCAACAAAAAACTTGTTTTTTCATCGTAGGCGGGAGGAAGTCGTCCTCACATCACCACACCTCGCATAGATGAGGTATTGAACCAGTTTCGCCATCGCATCACTTCTGAACTTACCAACCCAGATGATCAACCCCATCATTCAAGTGTGGCTGATGCAGTTAATGATGCAAATGAGCAACGCATCAGGAAACTGGAACAACAGATTTCCAAGCTAGCTCAGAAGCGTCTGGTAACTATTTTTGAAACCACCTTTTCAAAAACAGTCACATACAGTATGAATCTTTTTTAAAAGGATTAGTAAACATATGTATTATTGACAACTATTTCGATAACTGGGGAACTAAAATGAGACTGTAGGACACTGTCAATTATTATCAATGTGACATTTTAATGTCTGTGTTCATATTCATCCTTAATTGTGCAGGTAATTGATAGTTATAATTAATTGATCTGTTCCTTTGCATTTCCTCAACATTTTCATTAAGACTCCTGGAGATAAGTCAACGAGCTCCACACCGACAATGGTGACACAGCTGAAGGCCAAAAGGGACACAGATCGCACATCAGAAAGTGAGAGTGATATCAGGAAGGAAACAACAAAGCGCAGCAGGATTCCAAAGCGTCGCTGTAACACAGCAGTGAGAAGGACGACAAAGGAGGCCAAGGGCAAGAGAACAATCAGGTGATTCATGTACCTGAATGATACACTGGATAGTTGTCATATTTACTGCTCCATAACAAGCACATCTCATCATCTCTGATGTTTACAGGTCTGATATAATTTCTTGCTTTATTTGATTGTAACATTGCCTCAGAATCCAGCAATCTTCCCGAAGCTTAATATCGCTGACACTGCTGATCAAACTTGTATTCTTGAAGCAAGCGTGTGAACTGCCTTAAGCATTTTGTCCACTATAATTTGCAGACTAGTCATGCACATTAGCCGACAGACAGATGTCTTCTCAGGGGCAAAGTCTAGATTTTTGATCGTTGATAATAGTGCACGTTGATTATTGTTTTGATTTTGATTATCATGCTTCCTCATTCCAAATATGATGATACAGCAGATACTTTTTGTCTTTATTTACATCGTACTCCAAACAAATTTATAGTAACTCTTCCTCCATCTTAGAAATTTCAGCTGTCAGCCGCACTCATATGATTAACGATGGTGTCGATATCATCAGCCCCCTCATCTTGCTTCATCAGACACTGATGACATGTACATAGGATTCTGTAATTTAACAGCAGACTGTCCTGATCAAAAGCAAGGTGATTTTGAATATCAGCAAAGACCTGATTAGATTTTTTAGTATTCAAACTTTGTGTCTGTAAAACTGAGAGTCATCTGCTTTGACCTTTACTCAGGCAAACATGACAGAGGACTGCTTATAAAAATGCGATGAAAAATTGCACTCGGTTGAATTCCTCTGATTTGACGTATGTGCAGTGATGGAGAGAATCTCAAAACAATGAGTTCCAAATCCCCTGTAAGGACCAGGAAGAAGGATGGAGATACCAGTGGTCTTGACACAGCAGGGCCAATGGGATGTCGACTTGGAGTAACTGCTGCCAAGTCCTTAAAGGATGTCAATGCCAAGCCTGTTGAGGAGATGGAGACCTACAGGGTAGACAATTGCTGTGATTGACTTTTCATTTTCATTCACTCGTAACACTATATACAATGAAGATGAGATGAACATGCGTGTTTTCAGTTTGTGGATCTGTCTGTGAAACACAGAAAGCATATTTTACTATGGATTTTTTGGGGGATTGTGTGTTGCATTGTCTGTACTTCTTCTTTGGGTCAGGTCATTGTGGAGGAGCGTGACCAGGAAAGGGAGAGACGCTGGAAGGCTGAGCTGGCTGTCAGGAAGCTAACAGAGCAGCTTAAGTGTCTGCAGGAAAAAGTCAGCGAGGAGAAGGACCTTAAGAGCATGACCCTGAATGCCACAGACAGGTGAGCGCACGCACACAAGCACGCACACAGTTGTGGTGGCAGTGGCTTTGCTCTGAAGCAGAAATGAAAAGGGATAATTGTGCTAGTCTCGCTGGATTTTAGTTGTCGACAGCATATTAGATCCTCGTCCAATCCTGGCCTCTTCATGTTTTCCATTGCCTCTCCCAATGGGTGGGCCCATTCCCTATCTCATTTTTGAACAATGAGTATCCATTTAACCATTAAAACACCTCACTATCATAGTCCCTAAACTTGTGAAATCTGGCTGAGCTATTTGGTGTGTTTCACCAACACTGATAATACTCTTGCAACAGCCAGTGGTCATAGAGCTGTAACAAATGAAGATGATTAACCCAGTCACAACCCTTGCTCGTACACCTTCATAGTTAAATCACAGTTAATGTCATAATTAAATCCCTCTGTCTATTGCTGCACATGGGGTAATATTTGAGATTCATCTCTCTGGCAATGTGCACGCTAAGCCAGAGGCGAATGCTACACTATGAGCACTGTCCTTGCTTTCATTGCCCTTTGTGGAGATTAATCTGCATTATGGCTGTGATTGGAGACAGGTTGACAAGCATATGTCACAAGTATCGCATGAGTCAAGCTGAAGTGTCACTTTCTAATGATGTGGAACACGGTTGTTAATACTGGCTCTATTTCTCATTAGAAAAGATAACAGTGTGATGACTCATAATGATAAACTTTTAATACAACACACTTACGCAGTGTGTTCAACGTTTTTTGCTTGATATGGTCCCTGAATCTTGAAGGGTTGTTGTCAGTCCTGCTCTCTCTCTGCCACTTTCCCCCTCTATCTACATTTTTTTTCTCCCTCTCAAGTATTATAATCTTATTTTACCTTTATAGCACATTTTACCTTGTCCTTAGGTTGACAGGGAGGTTTAAAACACAGAATAAAAACAATGGCACCACAGACTCGATGGTAGAGACGTCCATCCCTTTCATGTTTTTCTTCCCTCAAGACTCAAAGACATGTTGGTGAAGGAGCGATCAGAGCGCTCTGGCCTTCAGAGCCGTGTCCAGGAACTTGAGGAGAAGTGTCAAGACCTCAAGCGTGAACTGGAGCGTACCCGCAGTAGTGAAGACCGACTCAGAACTGCTCTGCATGACCTGGAAGACAATGTTTCTCAAGCAGAGACACTTTGGGCGTCCCAGAAGGCTGAGGAGGTGACTGCACACACACACTCACACTTAAACACAACACTTTTCCTGTTGCCGCAGCTAATTATAAAGATGCATAGTGTATAGATTCATACAAATGCAAAGTGTGATATGCCACTGCATGTCAAGGAGGTTGGTTTTCATCTTGCAAGGAAAGCAGTTAAGTGATTCAGTATGGGGATAAAGTAAATGCAGAGAAAGTAAATATACAACAGAAATGGTCATTCTTTTCCGACAATTAGAGACATAATCAGGCCCAAATTTGATGGGCTTTGACATGACACCTACCGGGATTTTTCTTTGATTAGTTGAAGCGGTACCAGGAACTAGAGAGACGGGCATCTACTCAGAGAAGGGAGTTGGATCTCCAAAGAGCCACAGTACGCCAGCATAAAGAGAAGCTGCAGCAGCTGCACGAGCTGCTGACTACTAGGGAACAAGAGCACAGGTACGCCCAAACAATGAAAAGGTTTTTGTTTTGTGCCCTGGAAGGACAAGTATTTCCAATGATATCTCCAAGGTATGAATGACATGGCTTCATATATTAATCACTGAATAATAATTTCTTGTAAAGCTTGGAACTACTTTTTTCCGTGGCCGCAGTTCCATCCTCACAAGCAGTTCATCATTTCACAGAAAAGAGCTGCAATCTCGCCTAGTGCCTGGTGGACCAGATTTCTGTCAAGCAGTGGCCAAAGAGGTTGCATCAGTGGAAGAGAAACACTCCTACAGACGAGAAGTGCTGGAGGAGAAACTGGCAGAGGGACACAGGCAATACGCCGCTCTTGAGGATGAATTTCGCATGGCGCTTACCATCGAAGCTTCCCGCTTTTCTGAGGTGTGGTCATAAGTGTTGCTAGTGATGAAACAGTGAAAGTATACTTATGAATAATAAATGTAATCTCTGCATAGTCAGTATGGCAAATAATTTTTGAATAGAACCACAATTAACTCTAATCAAGAGCCACTTTGTTATACTTTTTCAGTGCAATGTTGAAAGCCTGGACACATCTGAAATGATTAAGCTTGAGAGTGTTTGCCACAGAATCAAAACAATTCAAAGTAATTGTGTTGGAATAAGTCCAAGCTTGCTTATTATAGTCCCAGCTTTTATTCAACCCATACAGAAAATTTAATCTTTGGCTCGACTGACAATTGATTACCAACAGCATACAGAGTTTGCGGAATCACTCATTCCACTGTCTGATCTGTGGAGATTGCCATGAGGAACTGCTCGTCACTCTCTGTGCCACATTCTTAATTTTTTACTCTTTTCTTTCTAGGTCAAGGAGGCCTACGATCACGAGAGGGCAGAGGTGATGGAACTGAGAACGGCACTCACCCAGTCCAATGACAGGGAAAAGAAGACTGGATCCCTCGTGCAGGAGCTCACAGCAGTAGTCAAAGAACAGAAGAGCCGCATTGCTGAACTCGTTAAAGCCAAGAAAAATCTAAAGGTTGTCAAACATCTAAAGGTCTCACTGCACAGGAGCAATGCTTGCATTTAAATTGCATCTACAGTATATCATGTTGACCCACAATGTTCGGCAGGTCATTTCATATGTGTATTGTCACTATGAAAACTGTATGTGACTCCAGCCACCTATCATTAATATTGCTTCTCATGGTTTGCTAGGGCCGCCTACACTCACTGGAAGCAGAGATTGGGCAAGAACAGCGTCTTCACGTGCAACTTGAACTGCTTAAGAAAGACAAAGCACGACTGTTGTCTCAGGTCACTGCTCAGGAATCGGTAATAGATGGCCTCAGGGCAGAGAGGAAGATTTGGGGCCAAGAGCTGGCACAGCAAGGTAAGAGAGGGCACTGATGGGATTCACCATCCACTCTGGCTGCTTTGGATGTTATGAACACCGCCACTTTGTAGAAAACCATTTTTTCACTTGTGCTTTCATACAGTCTGCTATGGTCGCCAAGTACATGCTACAATCTATGAAAAATAATGGATGAGTGACAGACATCCCACCGGTGCAATGGACCAGAGTTAAAAATGGAAACCAGTATTTCACTTGTGCTTTCATCCAGTCTACTAGGGTGGCCAAGTAAATGCTACAATCTATGAAAAATGATGGATGAGTGACAGACATCCCACTGGTGCAATGGCCCAGAGTTAAAAATGGACAATGGTTATACGACCTCATGACGTTCCCAGTGGTTGTTGCGTAAATCCATTTCAAGCAAAGCATGCCATCTAGTGGTGCCTGCCTGGAAATGCTCTTGCGCCGGATGGAAGGAGTGGCATTCAAATCTGTATATTTCTGTCTTTTTAGGTGTGTGTTTAGCTCAAGATCGTGGGCTGTTGGAAGCAAGGATTGAGATGCTTAGCACTGAGTTGGATACACAGAAGAAGCAGAATGAAAATGACATCAACGGACTGAAAATCAAAACCAAAATTATTGATGACCACACAGACACTATCCGGAAACTGAAAGAGGTCGGACTGGACATATGTTTCTGGTTCAAATTTAATTCTCCATTTCATGAAACTATGAGACGGTTTCCGTTCCTGGGTGTAAACTACATGTTTCTCTGGGTGAATTTAGGCTTTGCTGGAGAGAGATGAGCAAACCCGCAAGCTCCGAGAGGAGATGGCCACGACCGAAAAAAGGTTACAGCATCAACTGGATGAGGAGACAGCCCAAGTCACTGAGCTGATGGAGCGACTGGAACAGTACAGGTTGCGCAAAGAAGAATTGAAACAGGAGCTGGAGGAAAAAGAAGCTGAGCTTCATGACATTAAACATCTTCATAGGTAAAGGGCATACCTGTACTTGTTACCTGTTTTTTATGGCTTGCAAGTACTGGAGCTATCTCTGGACAAACACGGACACCAGATGTTTGTACTTCACGTATAATTTCAATCACTTTCTTATCATATTCCTTTATCCTTTTGTTTTCAGTGCTTCCTCTAAGAAGCGGCAGGAAAAGGAAGAGTTGCTGACACAGCTGGAGAGCCAGGTGAAGCGCATGAAGGAGGAAAATTATTCCAAGGAGAAATTGCTACTGGAGGAACGAGAGAAAGAAGTTCAACTGCGCAAGTATGCACTGACATTTCAAGGACAGTCATCAAAATTGACAGTTACTCTTGTGACCAGTGCCTTCCTTTCATTTTGATTAGCTACTAACCTCTTAAAGTTGAGCAGTGTGTCTTGTATTAGCACTGAAAAGAAAGACTGATACATATTTTGTGATTATGCCCTTCGAACAGCATTACAGAAGAAACACTGCCACAGCCTGTTTTTCTTTCGTCATCTCTGGCTGCTGTGCTTATTACATTACTAAGCTGTTTTGGACAGCATCCACCAGGTGTCTTATCTTACACACGGTCATACGTCTTTCAGAGCTGCAGTGGAGAAGCTGCACAGGGTGGACGATGCATTTCGTCAACAGTTGGAATCCGTCCAACAACTGGCCAACAAAAAACAAAAACAGATCGAGCAAGCCAATGAGAGGGTAAAAGTTTTTCATTCGCAGAGGAGGGCAAGAGGATTGAATAGCTATAGAGAGATAGGATACACAACAATATAAAGTTTGAGGAGAACTGCAAGGTTGCATGGATTTAGTGTTTTTGAATTGGGTTGTTTGTCTGTACACTGTTATATCTATGCCCTCATATTTTCGTCAGGTCTTTCAGGTGGAGGAGGAGATGCGTCACCTCCTGATGGAAGTGGAATCTTGCAAAAGAAATATGCAGGAGAAAGAAAAACGTCTTGCAAGTGCGTTGAGGGACTTTCAATACGAATTATGACAAGTGGCAGCTACAGTACATGCTGATATATTGATGTGTAAATTTTAATTGACATTTTGAAAGACAAACACTTGAAAGGATGTGTGTATCGATATCTGATAGTAATTTATTGACAGTTTTATCATCATTGTTTATCAAATAAAATTGTGTTCATATGTTTTCTTTGTCCTTGTAAGTGTGCTGCGCTGACTTTCAAAGTTTATTTTGAATGTTTTTGAACTTCCCTCACTGGAATTTCTGAGTTTGCTGTGATGATAGGGTCCGCAAGCTTAGTCATGTTTTTGTAAATATTCTTAACTTGATTGACCATGGAAACCTTGAGCTTGCATTTGTAACTACAACTAAATTTGTATGGATTGCGTGGTCTGAGAATGACGTTGATGCTGGGGCGTGTGAATGTGAATCAATTAAAAGTAAGTGAAAAGACGAGATGAATTGGGCAAAATTATGTCATTGCGAAATTGAATATGTCTTACATTTTTGCCTAAAAGTTGATGATATCTATCACTCAGTACAAATGGGTAGACTTGTGACAGACTAAGAGAAGGACTATGATTGGTTAAACGCACTGTCCCCTAATGTTGATTGGTCGGATCAAAGACGAATAGTCATCAGTCAGGTGGAAACGACAGGGCTGGGCGGGGCCAGCGCGGGGAAGGGAGGGCTTCACGCGCGTGTTACCACGGCAACAGCAATCGGCCCAACGTGCGCTCACTCAGTACCCGTGCTGAGGCACGTCTCACCGCCTGTCTACCTTACCTTAGTCAAAGAATGGAATTAAATGTTTTTTCATTTGTAATGAGGTGAACGCCAAAAGGAGCTACTTTTAATTGTTTCTTTTAGACATAGAGAGACAATGGAGTTTGAAACAACGGAGACCGCGCGTTCAACTACGAGTCGGCATGAGAAAAGTTTGGGGCTGCTGACAATGAAGTTTGTCAGTCTGCTTCAAGAGGCCAAGGATGGCATCCTAGATTTGAAAGTGGTCAGTGGATCGTCTCGTACAATTCCGAATGGCAGTGAGTGGGGACGAGGCGAAAGCGTTTGTATGTTGTGCAGGTGAACAAAGGCCCACTGCTCAGGTCCTTTTCAGGCGCAAACGGGGTCGGGAGGTGCACTGATTTGTTTTACAGCAGGAATGTCCGCCATTACGGTTGGGGGTTTTAAGTTTCGAAATCCTTCGACAAGTTGTTTGTATTAAGAACCTACGTGCAGCATCAATGCCGACAAGATTATCATGGTGCGAGCTAGTCCTGATTTGTTCAGCCTCAATTCTCTTGGAGGACACCAGCGTATCAAGTCTACATTCACAATCGAATCCCCCCCCAGTACAGTAGTAAATATTTGGCATGTTTAGGTCCCATTATTAGGTGTCAACTCACCGATCATATTGACACAACTGTGTTTGATAATTTTGGTGTATACCCGTTTTGATTCCAGGCAAATATGAGACCTACAAGTTTGATGTCACAGAGTCAAGTCAAGTCGTAGACCCTTACATGCATTCATTCTCGTTGTCTTGGGGTGAATCAGGTTATCCACATGGTCTTACTTTTCTCATACCTTGAATTATTCAGTCTGAAAATGGACAGTAAATCGAGTCTCTGATAATGTCATGAAATCTTGTGAAATGCTCACAGCCTGACCATGCGCTGTTGTCACCTCTTCCACTGGACCCACTTCAAGCATCACTTACCCTTAACCGTTTCATGGTAGTGATGACAAGGAGTTTTCCCTCTCTTCTGTAGCGCCAAAGCCTGGATAATGTTTACAGAGCAAGCTCCTGGGCTGTGTTCCCTCCCCATTCCTTCTCTGCTATTATATAACTTAACTTCATCTGCCTAGGGGGGTTGATTTACTGTTAGTGTAGAAGTGATTTGTCAAATCGTTTTTAATTTGCTGTGCTGTTTTTTTTCTACGTTCGATATTGTTTCCCCACATAATTTTCAGGTCTTTGATAAAAGCCCTTGTAATCTGGTAGTTGGTAAATTTATAGCGTCAGGTGGCTTGAGCATTTTTGCGAACTACGTTTTAACTTTGTGTACACAGTGGGATATTTTGATGATCAGATTTTGTGCTCACAGGCAGCAGATAGCCTGGCAGTGAAGCAGAAGAGAAGAATCTACGACATCACAAATGTATTGGAGGGTGTCGGGCTGATTGAGAAGAAAGACAAGAATGTTATCAAATGGAGGTTTGATCACTTGTTTATTTTCCATTGAACTTTACCTAGCCATCAGTTTGATTGTTTTTAAAGGTTAGATTTTTCAAGTGTTGGCCAGTGTATTGAACTTTTGTTGATGAATGTAAAATAGAAAAATTGTCCTCGTAATTATCTTGCATAGAATTGTTTAATGTTCACACTCATATTGTCCAAATGTGATGCCATTCATTTGCTATCTCCTTAAGAAATAAGCTTTGCCTTTCCTCACATTCTCTGTGGTGATCATATCCAGTGGGGAAAACACGGGCAGCCAGACTGAGGAGGTGGTAGAGCAGGTGGAGTTGCTGAAGGCCCAGATCTCTGAGCTAGAAGCCCAAGAACAAGTGCTGGACAGCCATCTGGCATGTCTGGAGGAGAGCGTCAAAATCCTCAGCAGTGATCCAATCTGCAGTGAATATCTTTTTGGGTGTGATATATCTATTTTTGAGGGGTGTGGGTTCTTTACAATTGTTTTTAAAAAAGAGTAATGTATCTACAAAAATGTCTCCTTCTAACTTAGGTTGAAGGTTTAATGTGATGACACTGTTTATGTTGTGTACCGTAATTCAATTTTATTTTTATAGTGCCAAATTACAACAGATGTCATCTCACAACAACTCGACAATCTCTACTTAATGTCTAAAATCCTAGACCTTTTGGAGCCCTTTGTATTCCTTTCTGGATGAAATTCCCTTCATTCTTTGGATCACAGAAAATGAGAGGCAGGATTACAATATACATTATTGCCGTGGTCAGCCTAGTGTGAAATCAAAGATGGCTAATCCAGGGTTTCACTAATCTTGCAGTTTTGTGTTTCCTGTTCATTGTCTCAGTTCACAGCTAACCAATCCAGTTTTTATTTCCTTAACACTTCCTCACCTATAAATTTGTGACATTTGAGGACATCTGTAACGCTTTCTCTGGGAGCACTCTTCTTGCTATTGCTGCTCCATCTGGGACTCAATTGGAGGTTCCTCTGCCAGATGTGGTAGGTCACTTCTTATATTCGTTCTTGCTTAAACTGCGGCCTATTTGCTGTAACGGTGAAGACACATTCTGTGATCAACGAGGGCAAACCTCAGGCATGAAGTGATTACTGAGATATTTTTCCTAGAGGAATTATACAGTAGTTGGTTACATTGAGTTGTCTTCAGTATGTCTTGTACCTTCAGAAAATGTGTCTCTTTAGGGTCGGAGTGGTCAGAAATACCAGGTGAACCTACGCAGTCAATCAGCACCCATCCAGGTCATGCTCATCAACAGGGACTCGGCCACCGCAAAGCCTTTGGTCTTCTCTGTGCCCCCCACCAGCGACATCCGCGCTGCTCCCACCCCTCCTATTGCTCCTGCTGGGTCTCAGACCGCCCCTGTGTTCACGTCCTCATACACCCTCAACTCCACCTCTTCTAGCTGTAGTCCGGATTCTTTAAGCACCAACCCCCAGGCGGTGGTTCCTAAGCACAATGCAGGTGTCCCAACCTCATCACGACCTCCTGTAGCACACATGGGTGAGTATGCTGTTTACCTTGAACTTAAGGTTTGTCATACTGGATAAAGTTGGCAAATGAGGGCAGCTTGATGCCGTATAGTACATTTCAACACAAAAAATCTACAAATAACAGCCAGCCTCAAAATGTATTCATAGTGGTTAGCTTATCCAACCTATATTGTTGACAACTGATAAAAGCAGATAAAAGCTTTTTGTTGGAGAGTTATTTGAGGAGAACAAATCAAATGTTCCTCCATTTTCATTTCATGCTTTACCAGTGAACCATTTGTGTGTTTGTATCTTGTCATCCCTGCAGAATGTGACAATCACGCAGGAACAGAGCTTTTGCCACAGGTGGAGACGCCCCGAGAGGGCCTCCAGTCGTCACTAGATATGAGCAGTCTGCTGAAGTTCAACACCACCGGAGAGTATTCGAAAGAGCAGAGAGAGGGTACGGAGGAGGAGTGAGCCTGTTGGCTCATTGTGTTTATTATGTACTGTAATTGCACAAGTCATGGTCCCTTCACATATGCTTCACTTATAGTACTGCTAATGGATCAAGCCTTATGCCTTGTTCTAGCTCGAATGTAAGATCAGATTTTTCTTTATAACATTTAGCAAAATGTCTGAATGACGCACTCGCAACATCAATCTCTCTAATCAAAGTTTGTGCAAATCCATCAGGACAAAAAAATGAGCCATGTATATTTCTCTTTAGGAGCTCCTGACCTACTTGATGAGCTAATGTCAGCTGACGGTGAGCATGCTTCAAAGAAACTTTGCCATTCAGTTTCCAAATGATTAGTCCTGACTTTAATATTTGACTAGATTTAAATCTTTGAGCAAGCGTCTCCTCTCCTTCTTATCTACTTACATTCTCTCTGTCTGCATCCAGGCTTAGACTACAGTTTCAACCTGGATGATCACGAGGGAGTCTGCGACCTGTTCGATGTGCAGATCCTCAATTACTGATCGCTGGCCGGGGCAGGGAAGCTGCATTCATTCAAATTTGCAAAAGTGTTGGTTTCACAATTAAAGAGGGCTGAGGAATGTTTACGTCACGGTGTGATTATCACACAGCCTCTGTTACATACTGTTCCCAGAATCCATGTCTATATACAGAATGCTCCACATTACACAACATTACTGCAACTGCATTGTGGATGCAGACATTGCTCGATACGCAATGTATACAAATGAATGTGTCTCAGGAAGACCATAAGATATTTACTAGGCATGACCTATACAGTATACGTGACGGTTCACTGTGCGAAAGTATTTGCACAGTGGAAGTAAGCCGTGAAGACTCAATCAATTTCTTTTTCACTTTTTGCACAGCTGAGGTTTCAGTAGAAAGATTGGAAGCCAAAGTTTTGTGCCTCCTGTAGTTTGTCAACAATCTGGACTGTGACAATGTTTAATTTTACTTGCCATTTAATAGCGCTGATGTAAATGCCAACAGTTCTGAGTTGCAACTTCGACTTTGACATTGATACATGGTTGACCCAGCGCAGGATGTGCGTTTCAGTTTGTATTTTCTCAGTGAATATGATTACATTTTCTCATTCAAATCAATCCCAGAAAAACTCCCTGAAATTGCTGTCTTTGGTAAAGTCTTGTCACTGCCATCGCAGGCTTCAGCATTTTGGTTTCATTTTTACAACTATGGTTGTGTTTGAATAATATTTTTTAAATTATATTTTTTACTCGTTTTAAGAGAAGACAATTTTTTGCTGAAGTACGCTGAAAGTGATTTCATGTACCGTTTGACTGCCTTAATCAAAAATAGATAATTCACCATGTCTGTGATCTCGATATTAAGAGTGCGTCTGTGCCCATGGTGTGTATATTTATTCTTTCTTGATTGCTTTTGATAATATTTGCTTTTGGTTGCAGTTTGCTGGTTGTTGCACATTTGAACCAAAGTTTTATTTTCAGTAAATTACATGTAAATAGTTAAAAGTTGAGACAAGTCTGGCCAGTGCATGATTTGCATTAAAATATTATTGAAAACAAAATTATGAAATGTCCTCATTAATTTCTTGTATACACGGAGATGATTTATGGCAGAGCAGCTGTGTCCATGTCTTCATCAAGCATGGAGCAACATTAACCAGTGTAGCGTTGGTGAAAGTTCTGGCTGTGATTCATCTGGGTTGGCTGACGGAGATGTTTTCCCAGTTCCACAGATGACAAAAAACAGGAATGAATGTTTTCCACATGAGAGAGCAAGGAATGTGGAGCAAAACCTGGTTGCACTTAATCAACAGGACTGTGCTACATAAAATTGATACTTAAAACAAAATGTGAATGTCAGTTAATTGATCCTGCTCTGTTGACAATTTTCTCTGATATTGGAATCACCATGATTAGGAAGTGACAGCTTCAGTGTTATCAATCAGTTTCCTCCTGCATTACTCAAGCCAATGAGTTTATAATGTTTTTGGGGTGGAGGGGATTTAGTTTTCTTGCATTTATACCGTACATTACAAAAGGCCGCTGAGACACATTATCACGTCTTTCAGGCAATAATTCACAACATTCGAGCAGTACATGTCAGACAACAGGATAAAACATTGACAAGTCTGTAACAAATATACAACTAAACAATCCAAAAATACTTGCCACACAGAATTCTTTTCCGAACTTTGAATTGAAAATTTGGTAAAATATTAACAGCCTCCTGTCAAAGAAGACACTGTTTATCCAGGGGCAAAGTACTGGGGCCAAAATTTATTTGGGGACTAAGTTCAGGCAGGCAGAGTTAAATTAAAATTGAGTCTTGACGTAGACATTACTCACATTGGAAAGAAAATGTTTTACCACTCTTTTATCACTAAATCAAATTAAATGTTTGCACTTGACTAGATAGAAAAGGAGCTGGTTCTTTGCGAAACTGTGTGAGAATTAAAAGACATCTCAATCCCCTCTTCCTCTCCTGCACTTCCTGCTTTCCTCCCCTTCCTCCTCCTCTCGCCTATCCTTTTGGCCACTTTCATCACATGCTGTCTGAACGAGGAGCCCACGAAGGCGTACAGAATGGGGTTGATGCAGCAGTGACTCAGTGCGAGGCTCTCTGTCACCTGGTGTGCCTGATCCAGAATCTTGCTCGTCCCACAGTGGGTCACCAGGGCGTAGACAGAGTCCATCACACGGTAAACTTTCACCACATTATAGGGAAGTTGGGTACCCACGAACACCCCGACCACTACCAGGAGCACCCGGACAGCCCTCCACTTCCTGCCCCTGCTCTGGCTCGGGAGAACTTGCAGTGCGCTGCCCACTTTCCAGTAACAGATCACGATAATCAGCAGTGGAGCCAGGAAGCCCAGCGCTACCTCCGCCATCTCTATGGAGGCTTTGAGCTCTCGAGCCACAGATGGCTGGTAGATAGCTAGACAGACGGTCCGATTGGCTGTCGATCGCACGTCAGAGAGCACCAGATCGGGAATACCCAGGACGAAAGCGAGTGCCCAGACAGTGAGACACACCTTCCCACAGTTTCTGCTGATGAACAACCTCAGTAGGCATCCTCCTTGGTCTGTACCAAGTCCCCTGACCTGTGGAGACAGACAATCAATGAGAAAATAATGATGATAATAATAATAATAATAATAATAATAATAATAATAATAATAACAACAACAATAATAATAATAATAATAATGTGCCTGTGGATTTGTACGGGTATAAACTTAATATACCTGTTCAAATTCATAGTTTATCAAGTTTAAGTATAATCCATGTTTAAAGGCAATCAGACAAACCCTTTATGAGTCAAATGAGATTCACAGAAACACTAAATTATTTCATCCTTTCCAAAGGAAATATTGGAAAATCCCCCAGACCTACTTAGTGTGGAACCTGAGATCTGAGAGTCGTGCCAGGCGTGCAATACGAGCCATGGGTTGCAAAGCAAGTACTCTGCTTACAACACATGTTGCAACGGCATTAGATAATTGAAATAACGGATTTTGTAGTATCAGTTGATCAAGTTGTAGGTTCAAACAACACTGCAAAATAAGTGTATGCAATCTACATGCAGTAAAAGTACATGCAGGGTCAAAGTCGTCAATCTCTTAATCCATTTGTTTGCCTCTGAAACACTGACCGATGCCAAGTAGCGATCCAGACTGATGCAGGCCAGCAGCAGTGCACAGCAGGTGAAGTTGACTGTGTAGCACGCAGACACCATCTTGCAACCAGCTGCTCCGAGCTCCCAGCCTCTCGCCGCATCAACTGCCCAAAACGGCAGCGTGAGGAGGAGGAGGAGGTCAGCGATGGCGAGGTGGACCAGGAATACGTCTGTCATGGTCTTCAGCCGTTTGTGATAAACGTACACAGCCACCACGGTGGTGTTTCCCACAAGTCCCACCACCAGACAAGCTGCGTACGCGATAGGGAGGAAGAGGCCAGCGAAGGAGCGGACGTCGTTCTTCTCACACAGGGTGAAGTAGTCCTCATAGCTGTAGTCGAGACTGAGGTTGTCGTGATAATAGGTGTAGTCCTCAGCCGGGACAGCCATTGGAATTACCGTGCGCTCTGTGGAAAGAAAGGTTTGTCGTGCTAGTTTGTGGTGATCACAGTTCTTCTCGTTCAACAAAGCCCCTCCAGCCCATTGAAAACCAACGCAAATCAAAAGCAGTTGCTGTTTATGGTGGTCACTTGAGGCTACATTGACATATTTTTCACATTTACACTGGAAAAAATGTGCGCAAACAAACAACTCCCAAAAGAAAATTACATTTCATCATTAGAAAGCTCAAAAATACAAACTGTCTCAGCTACAGCTGCACAATCGCTGAAACTAATTCAGAGACAGGATGTGTGCAGGAAAGGAATCGTGCCCAAGGCCCGGTCTCCTGATAACATGCGACAGATGAAAGATTTCTTTGGCCAGAACGTGCTTAGGATGTTTTTCAATCGGTTTCAGTTTGTAGAATATGTGAAATATGTGCATTATGTGAAATATGTGTCAGTCTCCTTTCCAACAAAGAGATGAGGAGGCACAGAGAAAGGGAGACATAGAATAACATATTGTTGAATTGATTTATCATCTGTGCTGACAAAAAGTTGCACACTGCTTAGATAAATAGACCTCGGGCATTGATTCAAGCAAAGCACTTCAGTGAGGTTGTACAATGTTTTGTAATGTATGTAATAAATACTAAATATTCATGATCTTCTGCCTTACAGCAGAGACAAACCAATTTCTGCTACACCTATAAACTACACAAAACTATTTTCACACTAACAAATTTTGCAAAAATAAAAGAAAGGTTCTCCTTACCAGAGAGGGGAAATGCGTCCAGCTAGAGATCTTGATCCTAAATGAGAGGGAGTTGCCTCCAAGACAAATGATTCGGAGGGAGAGAGAGTGAGAGAAAGACACAAGGAGGAGGTACAGGGATCTCTAGCTACACTTTGTGAAGTAAAATGATTTGCAAGGTTTGACTGTTGTCTCTCCAAATTTCTCTTTTATTCTGTCCTTACCTCAGCCTGAATTTATTGTGTCAATAGATGCATGTCCAACCACTCTATCTTACATTTCACCAATAGCATTGAATTGGCCCATCATCAAATACACAAAAAATAACATCACAAAAACATCCTACACAGGTTCGTTTTAATCATTCAATGGATTTTTAATGTTCAAAATCATCATCATTCACTCTGCTTTCTACTCCTTGAGTGACAATGGAAGACAATGGAAGAATCATAATAATGATAATAATAATAATAATGCTCAACTCGGAGGCTGGAATGTTCCATACAAGTATGTTGACAACAAAGCGTGCAATATGACCCTTGGGTGGGGAGGCATGGCGCAACGGATGAGTGCAAAGTCATAAGATAGCTATCAAATGTTTCAAAGTGGCCAAGAAACCTCTCAGAACAAAGCTGCTTATTGGCAACAAGGACACTGCAATTAAAACTAAAACCACTGCTCTTGGAAAGTACACCATTAAAATCCCCCTAAATCTCACACTAATATTGTGAGAGGGGCACTAGTTTTTCCACACGCACATCATATCTAACCTGCATAAACCAGTACACACACATAAAGTCACACACAGAAGATGGTGAGTATTATATGTACAATTTCATTGACATATCATGACAAATCTTATCATTTGTTTGGTTTGCGCAAACACAAATAAACACAAGAACATACAAAACCATTTGTCATTATGTCCAGATCAAGCCATCAAGACATCACAGTGGGGCTTCATCCCTCTCCAAGACTGCAAACGCAGAGATTATTTTAGATTATGCACAGTATATTATACACATATGCATTATAATGCATTGACTGAAAGATGCCATCAAACGTACCGATCTCACTGCTGACATTCACAGAGGGGGGTTTGGGTCTCATCAGGGAACATCCTCCAGGTCTCCAGCCACACCTTGGGGCTCGTCTCCTCCTCACCACTTTCATGGCTGGATCTGCCTCCTTGTCAGAAGTGGCCTCATTTTGCACAAAACCTCCCTCAACCTACAATGAAACATGACAGAACACCTCCAAATAAAAACAACTCAATCTCACCTTTTCTCATCAGAACTTTCCTCGTGGCTCATCTCAAGGGTGCTGCATTTCAACATAAAGATTTCTAACAACATTATGACGCTGCCCAAATTCAGCAGAAGTTCCTCTCACCAGATCGGGCAAGACGAGACCTGCTATTTGTAGTGCAACAGTCTTTGAGTGTGGAGAGGTGAGAACAGTGAGGAGAGCCAGCACAAGCAGCAGCCCAACTTTGTCCATGGCGAGAGACTGAGGCATCACATTGGCACACAGCTATTTACCATGGTCGCTAAACATTCACAGAGACAGAGAGAGAGAGAGACAGAGAGAGAGAGAAAGAGAGAGAGAAAAAACAGGACACTATGTACACAAACATGCACAAAGTGACAGACACCCACATGTCCCAATCCAACAAACTTGTTTTGCACCTGTCAGACTCCTCTCCACTCCAACACACACACACACACACACACACACACACTGTAACAGCGTGGGACAGAAGTGGGAAAACTTTTTAGCAACAGGGCCACATTGACTTTGAAAATTTGACAGACGCATACACAGCAGACATGGTCAGCCATTTTTGCCAGTGCATCCAAAGTCTTAGTTTTGTTTATCAGAATTGAATTTTTTTTAATTTTGTACCAATCTTCTAGAATAAAAAGGCCAGAATAAAAGGGCCAATGGACCGCATATTGCTGTAGTTTGTCCACACCTGAGGTGGGAGGTCTCCTTCCTCCTCCTCCTCAGTTATACACACATCAAGAGGATGGACGTGTAAACAGTTGTGGACCTTTGCTCACACTGATTTCATTCACATCTGTGTACTTTCCAAATATTTATTTGAATTTCCCTCAGATTTGATCAGTGGATGAAAGTGGTGAGAAAAGTTAGGGGCAAATAACAGCCGGCAGCCCTCGTGCAGCACGCATCATCTGGCTGCCATCTCTTCTCGGTACAGTGCCAGATGTTGCCTGTGTTTCTTCCTCCCACCTGCAATGCCCGCACTCCCTACTAGATGACACAGTCAGGCACCATTGAGCTTTGCGAGAACTAAATCAATTGTCACTCTTCTTATGAGTAGCATTTACCCACCCCATTCCTCCAACAAGGAATATGAAATGATCATGTGTGATGTAAAACACTTGGCTCGAAGACCAGCTATGACGTTTTATTCGTCCTTGTAAATTGTCGATGATTCACCGGGGAAACAACAAACACATGCTGACAGCGGGCAGGGCCGTGAAGCACTTATTTCATTTCAATGCCATGGAAACCATGGAAAGTATTCCCAGGCGGCGTTTAGGATATCTTTTGGGTTTTGTGGTGTGCGTCTGTTCATTGTTGTTCAAAGTTGTGGCGTCATCCAGAACTGCGTCGTGCTTCCCCTGTTAAAAACCAAGGAGAGTCACAAAATGAATGAATGATTCCACACAAATCCTGCATGTTTTGAAATCTGCTGGCAGCCGTATATTGGAATATATATGCCATTATATGGAGTATAATATTGTGTGGAATATGATTTAGCATTATCCTTCCTTATAGATCGATTCATGCCACATTGCTTCAGACCGTCACAGCATAAACAAACTTTGGGTCAATGTCCTCCTGACAAACCAAACAGCTCAAGCTCGATAATTGGCATTGTTTTCAGTGATGCTGTGTCCTTTTCTTCTTTGTTTCTTACCGCATCAGGAAACCACAGGGAGTCTGGCTGCAGCGTGGCTGTCTCAGCCAGTGGAGACATTAAAGCAATGCAGAGGCAAAGGCCAATCAGCAGCAGACCTCTGTCCATGGTGAAACAAACAAGAGTCTGTCGTGGACGTGGTACCCGCCGGCCTTGAAGAACCTCAAGAGAGCAAGAGAGGAGACGAGAGAGGAAGCGTGTGTGTGTGTGTGTGTGTGTGTGTGTGTGTGTGTGTGTGTCAGCAAGTGTTATTGCAACAGGATTTCGAAGGAAATTCCCCCACAGCAGGGCACAGGCCAGTTTGGGGAAGGTCTTCAAAAAATGATTAAGGATGAATAAATGAACACTCGCCTGTCTTCTTTTGAACACAGAAAACATAACACATGCCTGTGACATGCTAACTTTTTGTCTTAAACCATTAGTTATACCACAGATGACACACAATATACAATAGTTCACTAAATCAACCCAGTGTTGAGGAGAAATGTGAGATGTATGAGGTAGTAAAAATCACATACAAATAAATCTGGAAATAACACGAACAGAGTACACTACAACGATTGACATCTAAAAATCAATAAAAACAGGCCCCCCTCACCCCGTCTGTCACCAGCGCACCAAAATGAAACTTCTCTCTCACGGAGTAATCACAAGACAATGTGCTCCTCCGGGCAAAGTGTGTTCTTAATCAAGAGCTACTTGAATTGTTTACCATTACGGAGTAATCATAATTACCAGATGCAGCTGGACGGGACTGAGGCAGAGTTGGCGCAGTCACTCGGGCACCAGTGTGGAAACAGTGAGGAAGAGGAGCGTGACTCCCCCTACTGGACATCTAAGGCACTACCAACGGGTTGCCGATGCACGTTAACGTGACAAGCAAAGACAGATGTGAACACACACTCACACGCACAAACACCCTCAGCATACTTTAGCACCGTTTTTACCCTCAGCACTGCCCTCAAAGTTACCAACAACAGCGATAACAACAACAACAACAACAACAACAACGACAACGACAATAACGACAACAACAACAACAATAGTAACAAAATACCACCACCACCAATAATAATAATAATCACAACAACAACAACAACAACATGCCTCCTCCTCTTTTATCATTA
>OMPJ01008955.1:27842-41172 GCA_900312935.1 Carapus acus | reverse complement strand
TGACAAATAAAAACAAATACTGATAATCACTATTGCGGGTAAAGCAGCTTTCCTCTCGGATCGTTTCTTGCCATAGAGAAACAGTAGAGAAAGCAGTCCAATAACTGACCTCAGGCCAGCCAGTCAAACTTCACTCCGCTTCCTGCTCTCTCTCTTTCACACACACACACACACACACACACACACACACACACACGCACACGCACACGCACACAGTAGGATTTGCCGTGGATGTGGACGCAGCCGGCGCGGAGCCCGGTGAGTGTTTCACCGCCCGATACTTTCGATACTTAACTGTCTTACATTTCAATCAGTTCAACTTGTGTCTCTGTCAATTCGGTGAACTTCTCACACACCGTCACTCAGGGAAATGACGTTTGTCAGCCATTTGTCAGCTGAATAATGTAACGCGTTCTTTCGTAGACTGTTACAGTTTTGCCAGATAGTGAGCCACATGGAGTTTTTATGCGTCCGTGAAAAATAAATAAATAAATAAACAAACAACTAAATTAACTCTACTGTAAGCGAGGACTTCGCAAATGAGAGAGCATTTCATCCTGGGGAATGCTGATAAAACAACAAATCCGCTCGGTGTTAATTCACGCGATTTACTAGTGTAAGTGGATTAGCCCCACTGTTAGCCTCCTTAGTGATTCTCCTCCAACAGCTGTGGGAAAGAGGCTCAGATTGTTATTGTACTCATCATACACATGCCAAAAAAAAAAGCGGGAGAGCTGCCATAGAAGTCACTGATCCAGTCAAAGTGGAAGGAATAGGTAATAATCAATTTTAATTTTCAGTCACCGATTATTATTTCCCATGCAATATTATGTTTGTGACCTATGTCAGTCTGTATTATAAGGGGTTATCTTATTTTATTTTATTTTAATTTCATTTTACTTTACTTTATTCCATTTTATTCCATTTTATTTTATTTTATTTTATAATTTAGATTTTCTTGTATTTTATCTTATTTCATCATCACTTGTCTCAATGCTATGATCACAATACCACTGTGTTGTGATGTCTCTAGTGGAATAATCGTCTTGTTTGGGACCTAAACGGGGCTTTGCGATGGGTCGGAAGCTGGACCTGTCTGGGCTCAGTGAAAATGAGGCTCAGCACGTTCTCCAGGTGGTGCAGAGGGACATGAGGCTACGCAAGAAAGAGGAGGAGCGTCTCAGGTGAGCCACGGGAAATGTCCCATGTGGGCCACGGGAATGGTTTTGTTTTGCTCTCTCCGGCCTCCTCGTCACCCCCGCTGTTCTAAAGTGGTCGCAAACACATCGACTCACTTATTGATCAATTTCCAAACCTGGAGAGACACAAGTGAAACTTTGCTGTCACGTTCGGTCAGTCTTGATTCTTCAAAGCCGGTGGGGACACCAGTGTACCGAGCACTGTGTCCTCTGGACACTGGACGGAAGAGGCAGCCCTTTCCTGTTTTACTTCCTGAAGCCTCTCATACCAAGATGCAGTATTTGTGTGTGTGCTAATTACCCCCTCCCAGATCTCCCTCACCCACCCATCGGGGTTGTGGGGGTGGGCTGACCACAGAGCCACAGAATGTCCGGCAACATAATGGTGGGAAAGCGTGTGTGTGTGTGTGTCGGACACGGGGGCTGCATTCGAAGGTTAAGAATAACACGATGACGTCATTGTTGTGTACACTGATGTGTGTATCTGTGTGTGTGTGTGTGAGTGTCCCTTTTACTGTGTCGGACTTGCACGATAACTGGAAGGAGCGGTGTGCTCCGTCCAAGATAAGACATCGATTTCTGTAACGCGCACACACACCCAAGATAAACCTAATTGCAGGAATTTCCTTCGACTTTAGAAAAATAGCAAAGGAGAAACAGCTTAATGGGCAATCTGGCTGCAGTCCTGCACACAGTATTTCACAGCCAGTGACGCTGGAACATCGTCGCTCTACATCAACAGGCTCATTAACTGCATGCAGGGAGGGAACTTTTATGTTTTCAGAGGAAGCCTGGAACAGGAGAATAATCGCACATTTTTCTGAATTCGGGCAGTGCCAATACAGACATTGTAAATGAACACACACTGTTAGTTTTGCCCTTTAAATGGAGTTTTTGGAAAAAGCCCCACTTGGGGTTTTGAGACGTGGGATTTTGGCATGTGTTTCATTAATTTTTATTCAGTGTGCGGTGAAAGTGTCTATGAACAGTCAGAGCAGCTTTTACGTTGTATTATTTCATTATCAACTGAATTCATGAACACCCACCCATTGATTATCATCATCACGATCATGAAATGAGGAGAAGTGCTTCTAAATGATGAATAATCTGAATTATTTATTCAGCTCAAATTCAATTTTAAATCTTTTATGTATTCAGTTGGTGATCATGATTTCCATTCCCACTTGGAGGGACATCACCCTCATCTCACTGAGCATAGAGTGACACCATTACTGGGTAATTCATCCTGCACTCTCTTCCCTCCTTCCCTCATCCCGCCCCACAGCGAGCTGAGGCAGGAGCTGGATGAGGAGAGCAGTCGCTGCCTCCTGCTGTCACAGCAGGGTCACTTCAACCAGCGATGTTGCATCCGCTGTTGTGTACCCTTCACCTTCCTCCTCAACCCAAAGCGGCGGTGCCACGACTGCCGCTACAATGTGTGTAAGGCCTGCCGTGTCTACAGCAAGCCGCTCCGAGCCTGGCTGTGCTCAGCCTGCCAGAAGAGCAGGTAAGATCCCGCGTGTGTGTGTCACTACCTACTCGACCTCACCTAGTGGCTCAGTGAGTAACGGGATTAGAGCTACTGAAGCTGTGGTTATGGTAATGATTTTCGGCAATTACTGTTTTTTATTCTTTTTTTCAGAGCCTCAAATAATTGTTGCGATGATCGATTAGGATTAGATGACGGAAAGCACTTGCTCATGTTTATACACCTCAGTCATCGCATTTTAGAACGTGCCTGACTCAAGAAATGTCTTGAAAAGTCTTGAAACTCCATCAACATATCTGGCGCGTTAATGATAAATCTCATCCAAACTAGGTGAATGAAAAATGATTATTGAAATCAACCATCACCATCACCATCACCATTATTGAAATCAATTGTCACAGGCCGGAACCATGACTAGTGAAGAAAACATTTTCTTTAAATGAAAAACACAACATGAAAGACTAGAGTAGGAAGGCCGATGATAACGCCGTTTCCCTCCCACCTGTGCTGCTGTGAAGTCTTTCCTGTAGTCAGCCATGATTGTTTGATTATGTTATCCCCGCGAGACGTGCTCTCATCTCCTCCATCTTTTATTGATTTGACTTTTGCTTAGCTGCTGTCCTGTTAGCAGCCTTTTGAGCACTCTTTATCCGGTGGTATAGTGTGAGCTATGGGTTCATGTTGTATCTGTGTGTGTTTGGTGTAGGTGATGTGCTGTTCACGCACACTGGTTGCAGCATCCTTGTGGGTTTAACCGCTTAGTTAGCAAGCTAGTATATGAAGATGTATACACAGAGATTGACTGTGATCCAGATGTACCTGAAGAAATTTTCTCCATCTTTAATATCGTGTTCTCGCTATCACACTTATATGTCACACTGCTGTAATTGCTCTGTGTGCTGAATCTGCAAAACAGTGCACAAATTTGAACTTTTTGTCTCTGTCTTTTGACCCTCATTGTCATCACTGATGACACATTTTCAACCCGTTATCATCCCTCTTCAGGAAATTTGTTTTTATTGTGACAAGTGTACAATAATTCCCTCTCCCTCTGTCTCTGTCTCTTTCTCTCCCCATCTCTCTGTCTCTCCCTCAGGTTGTTCCGGACTCAGTCTCTGGAGTGGTTCTACGCTCATGTGAAGAAGCGCTTCAAGAGATTTGGCAGCGCTAAAGTGCTGAAGACTCTCTATAAGAAGCACTTGGCCGAGCACGGCTCCCTCTCTGAGCTCACTGGTAAACAGCTTCATTTGGGAGTTTCTGCCTCTAAAACCTCTTCGGATTAGGGCCTCGATCTGGTGTGTGTTTTTGTGTTGATGTGCGTCAGTGTGATTTTCGTTTTGTGTGTGTGAGAATCTTAAAGCAAACAGGGGAGTTTTAAAGCGAGTGCAATCGGATTAAATTCTTCTGGAGCTTTGATCTCGGCCAACATGAGCTGCTTATGGCGACCGTGGGCGGGCTCTTGCCTTTTTTTAAGCACATCTGCTGTCATCGCGCAGAAGGATATTAGGTGACGCACCTGAACATCCCACCCGGGAGTCCTAAATTGAATTGATAGAGTAACGTCAACTTACTTAGGAACTTACTTAGTTAGTAAAAAATGTAGGACTGCCATTCAGAAGCCAGCGAGGTGTGTGGTCAAAGCAACAAAGCAAAAGCGGAGGATGAATCTAACCTCTAGGTTAACAAGCCTTATGAAAATGAATGAAGGAAAGCTCCCTGCACCATATGTGGGCGTATCTGCTGTTGCTGGTTGTTGGTGGTCCGTGGCTGCCATTTGCCTCCTAGATGACGGAGAAAGGGGCTCTGTGCTGTGCTAAGCAGCGTAATACCACACATGATTTTGCTTACAGTACCACAAATGGATACATTGTTGCGTAAATACCCTCAGTACAAGATGTGAAACGCACTTCAATGGAGGAGAGGTGTGTGCTTATCGTTGTTTAATCGCCACCTTAAGCGTGGAGCTCCTGTGGATTCGGGTAACTAATCCGAGGGGAAATCATTGCCAGTTAAGATAAGAGGACATTACAAAATATATATAGATTACTGGTTTAAAGTTTTAGCAACCCAAGTTTTCCAGAACTTTATTGAAAATGATGCAGGTTAATGTCTCAGTGTACTCATGGAACAAATTGAAGTTAAAAACGAAATCATGGAATCAGTTTAGAAACCAAAATGTGTTCTTAACCTTTGGCTTGTCAAAGTAGCCACCCTTGACATATATAACAGCTGAACAAATTTTTTGGGTAAACTTGATTTTTTTCAGCACCTACCTTTGTACC
The DNA here is from genome assembly GCA_900312935.1 of Carapus acus. Lineage (NCBI taxonomy): Eukaryota > Metazoa > Chordata > Actinopteri > Ophidiiformes > Carapidae > Carapus > Carapus acus. The sequence goes on along the minus strand of OMPJ01008955.1, from coordinate 36,202 downwards.
ATTTGAGGATGTACATTGGACTTGAACTGCTCGAATTTCAAAAATAGAGAGGAAAAATTGGGGTATTGTAAAACTTTTGACCGGTGCTGTATAGATAGCCAAATAAACAAATAGATAAGTTAGCAGAATAAACACACAAAAGTTCAACACACACTCAATTGTCATGCCATTGGCGTGTGTTCACACAGAGGGAAGCGTGTACGAGGACAGCTTGTGCAATGACGACAGCATTTGCGAGAGCGACTCCAGCTTCTACAGATGCAGCGAAGGTATCGTCGCAGAGGAGCGCCAATGACGTCGGTTGGACAAACCGGCCAAAGAGAACATTGAGGTCAATTTTACTCTTGTGTTCAGAGCACAGCGTGGCGGAGACGCTCAGCGTGGCCCTGCGGGTGGCGGAGGAGGCCATAGATGAGGCCATTTCCAGTGCCGGGTGCGACGCTTCCAGTCAGGTTATCGATGCTTCAAGCGTCCGATAAATGTCGGACTTGTGTTTTTATTTTTAGCCTCCGCATTGACTCATTGCTGAGATGTCTGCGCTCGGCCTTTCAGGAATCCTGGGCGTGTGTCATTATTGTGTTTGTTGTCGTCAAGCAGGGGAAGCAGAATGAAGTGGACTACCTACTGGAGCACCGCGAGGAGCTCATAGACAAACTGGCTCAAACTATCGTGGAAAAAGTAAGACCAGCGTGGTACTTCTGTCATATTTTTCAAGAGGACTTTTCAACGAGAAGTCCAAATGATTTTTCTGAATGCGACACACTGCATGCAGAAAAACAGTGCGGAATTTTGTGCCACAATCCCGTGGCTTTGTGTTTCAGATTGTCAGACGTAGAAAAACGGGGGCTGAGGTGAAGTCTGAGAGCGATCAGGGCCGGCCGCTCGAACACGACGCCGACCTTTACAGCTGCCACCACATGGAACGCCAATCAGGCGATTCCCTGAAAGGCCCCGTGGGCCTTTGGGTAAAGAACGAAGCTTTTGCACGCACGCTTTTGTGTGTGTGTGTGTGTGTGTGTGAGCTATTGAGAGAGGTTGCTGACATTTCCTACTTGCCTTGAAACATTTTTTGAATTCCTTTTGGCATCTGCCTTTGTTGTTTCTCTTCAATCAGAGGTCACACTCCGCTTTCTCTGTGCTGGACAATGCCTGTCCTGATGTGACTCCTGACTCTGTCCAGGCCTTAACGCAGGAATGTGTGGGGTCTGCCGTGTCCATCTGGAAGAGTGTAGATCGACTGGACAACTCGAGTGAGATCCTATTTGTTACTCAAACAACAAATCAGGAACAAGAAAATCATTTGTTTACATTGCTATGCTCTTGTTTACCTGGGTGTCCTTAGTGCTGAAGAGTCCAGATGGGAACTGGATCGCTCTGCAGAGTGCCCAGCTGTCCCGCCCCGGCCTGCTGGCCAAGACCAAAAGCCTGGTCTACAGCGCCCTAGAACGAGAGTCCGGTGTGGTCTCAGCCTATGAGGGCATGAGCTCCGACAATGAAACAAAGCTGGAGCCCGACAACACGTGGGGCGCCGCCCTGCAGGAGATCCACCGCAAACTGACGAGCTCCGCCCACAGCCTGCAAGACATCCAGGACGTCCACCGTCAGCAAAGCAGGGACCCTCCTCAGCGGGGGGGCCGCAGACGGAGCAGAGATCTGATTTCGGACTCGGAGGAGAACCCGAAGTCCAGTAAGTCTCTGTTAGCTCTGTTCATGAGAAAGGTCCCGCCAGAGCTCAGACGGCCTTCGTCGTCACGCCGCACCAGCATCATCGACGTGAACTTCAATGTGGATGGAGCAGAGGAGGACAGGAGCGAGACAGACGCCCCAAAGCCAGAGAGAGTCAGGAGGTCACGGAAGAAAAGGAGGAATAAGAAGGAGCCGACCTCTGTGTCAGCGAGGGTAAGAGGGAGCTGGAGAGGAGAAGGTGGAAGAGTAGTTACGCTTTTATTTTGGAGGGACATACTTTAGATAGCTGAAAAGTACAGCATCACAGAGGAGTCCAAAGTTTGCGATCACCTCTTTCGTCTTCTTAAATTGACAGGCTCAGAAAAGGCCTTCCAACAAGTGCACAGAGGAAAGACTAAGAGCCGACGAGCCCGTGACCCCCGACACTCTGACCTCTGGGGCCACGACGCCCGAACCCGTGGACCTTGAGAGTGATGTCAGTGAGGGAGGAGCCAAAAAACAGGGCTGGGAACATCCTGCGAGCCAACTCGGCATCCCTAATGATTTCAGCACGGAGGGGTCAGAGGCCAGCAGTGGACACAGGCAGGACAAGAGGCAGAGCAGCACAGAAAGCGATGAAGAAGAAGTAGAGGAAGAGGTGAACCTGGAAAGAGACTCTGTAGAGAAGAAGGAGGAGGAGGAGGAGGAGGAGGAGGAACTGGACGAAGAGACGAGAACCAGTCTGTTACGGCTCATCACACAATCCAGACTGGCGTACTTGTCGTCCACCGAGGACGAGCTGGACAAGGTGGCTCGAGGCGATGGAGAGCTGGAGGGCGGAGGGGAAGAGCAGAGGGAAGGGAAGACAGAAGCGCTCACCTACACACTCTGCCAGCTAGAGGAGGAAGTGCAGGCGAGCCAGCTGTCGTCCACAGACGATGAGCTGGACAGGAAGGAGGCAGGAGAGGAAGAGGAAGCAGAAGAGCAGCTGGCAGCCAAGCTATGCTGGTTGGCCAGTCAAGTGGACGCCGCTCAGCTGTCGTCCACCGAAGATGAGCTGGACGGAGGAGGTGGAGACATAGGCGAGTATGAGGATGAAAGAGGGGGTGGGGGGATAGCGGGAGGGGTGGCGGAAGATGTGGACGAAGATGCGCTGTGGACGCTCCAGGTGGGTAAAACCGTCCAGGCCGCCCAAGTGAGGGACTTGGCCAGTTTAGTCAGCGCTTGCCAGTTCTCGTCCACCGAGGACGAGCTGGACAGAGTCGGGGCCCTTGAGGGGGAGCCGGAGGTGGAGGAAGAGGAAGGTGGAGAGGTGCCTTGGTTTGTCCAAATGGGGGAAGCAGAGGAGGAAGAGGAGGAGGAGCATGAGGGGATGATGGACCCCAATAGGAGGATGAGTATGGACGATTTCGACATGGACATGTTTGACCTGAGGGGCGAAGCTGAGCAACCAGTGGAAGACTCAGATGCTGTAACATATCAGGTGGAGGGGGAGAAGGTCGGAGGAGATGAGACAGAAGAGGAGGAGTTTGGAGGTGAAGATCGCATTGGCTGGGAAGAAGAGGAGGATGAGCAGATGGAGGCAGAAGCTTTGAGTGAGGCCTGCCATGGAAAGATGGAGGAGCCAGGGCCAAGACTGAAGTGGGAGAGGACAGAGGAGATGGCAGCTGAGGAAGAGGAAAATGAAGACGGCGGTGGAGGAGAAGAGCACCCGGAGGAATGCGAAACAGCAGCGGGCAGCGGAGACGAGGACGGTTTGGAATTCGACCGCATCATCTGTAGCATGCTGATGATGTCGCCAGGCGAGATGGAGGTGGACCCGCCCCATAAAGACCGGCGAGACGTGGGAGAGGACGGAGAGCGATGCAGGGAGAGGGCGGAAGTGGAGAAGGTGGCCCAGACGCAGATGTCTGATGCAGCACGGGAGGATGAAGAGTTCGGAGACCAGGACAAAGATGTCATGCTAGAGTTGGAGCACAGGGGAGGAAATGGAAGCCAGCCAGTTGCAGGATGTGTTTGCAGAAACCAGGAAATTGGAACTGAGACGACCAGAGCCAGGCAGCAAGAAATGGAAACGGATGACGCAGAAAGCTGGGATGTTAGAGACGAAGAAAGGATCATCCAGAAGTTGCTGGGGGAGACGGGGGATGTTGGACAAATGTCAGAAGGAGTGGAGACAGAGGGCCAGCAACGTGCAGAGAGTCCACAAGATGGCGCTGCCGGGGGCACCCTTCAGGAAACCAAGCCAATAGTGGAGGAGGAAGAGGACACAGAGCAGATTGTTCCCCTTCTGGGACAGGGTCTGCTGTCCGCAGAGGAGATTCAAAATGTAAGTGAAGAAGAAAAAATCTTGCAACTCTTGACAACATTGAAGGAATACAGAACCGAATTGATATAGAATTTCCCAGTTGCCGTCAATACATCGTTCCAGCACAACACAGTCACAACAACCTCGCAGAGTAAAATGTTTTGTGTGCGTGTGTGTAGAGGTACTCGGCGGTGTCATTGCGCAGCATCACCACAGAGATGCTGAGGCTCCTCAACGCCACGGAGGATCTGCTGCAGGGGGCGAGCGGAGGAACCGACAGTTCCACCCTATGTGTCCCCTCGCTGCCCCCCAACACTGACCCCAAGAAGCTAGACCAGCAGCTCTGCAGACTAGAGGAGAAGGTAAGGAAGTCTGCTGTCCAGTTCAGATTGTACAGCCTTTTTTTTCTCATCTGCATTTTATACATTAACTAAATGACCTGCACCACACATTGATAGATACATCTACGTAAATATACATATTTACCGATGCAATATTCAGTTTGAATCTAGTTAGGGTTTGGTTGTCACAGGTGTACATGGCGGCCGGCGCGGCTTTCGGCTTGGAGGCAGAGCTCAGCGACCTGGAGGAGTGCACCAGGAGCGTCGGAGCAGCCACGTCCGACTTGGAGCTGTCCTACTTGGAGGAGCAGGTGGCTTCGGCCGCCGCCAAGGTCCAACAGTCGGAACTCCAGGTGGGGCAGAGAGAGCTGAGACCAGATGGTCGAGGAGGACCAGGAGCAGCAGAGAAACCTAGCATAACGTAGAGCAAATTTTTAGGATTACTATTCTTATTCTTTCCCTGGTGCCGATGTTATTATTCATACTCAATCTGCGTGAGAAAAAGAAGAAAATCACACGTTGGACAAAATTCCACCATCTAATCCAACAGCGCATGATATCCTCAATTTCACACCACACGCAGTCACTATATACAGTGGTGTGAAGTTTGCGAAGGCCTAAAAGTGCAGCTATCTACTAATGTGTGTGTGGATAATTGATGAATAGATTAATGTGGTGAAATGATTGTCTCAAGCTGCTGATGTCACTAATTTGTTGCAGGTCAGCGACATCTCGGCCAGAATCGCTGCTTTGCAGAGTGCGGGCCTGAATGTCGACACACAGTCCCGCCACTCAAGGACCAGGACCACCACAGCCGTGGTACACTGGCCAACAGCATCATGGGAACACTCACACTAGCTTGGCAGCAGTTTCGTTTTCACCTCTTCTTGCTCTCTCTCTTTTTTTTTCCAGCCAATCACGCTGGACACAGGGAGACAGCTGAAGAGGAGACTCCCTGTACCGCAGGCTCAAGGCCAGAAACACACGCACGCCTGCACGCACACACACACACTCCATTTATCTCCATGCTCATAAAAATGTTAAGTTTGTCTTCCCCTTTTCTCCAGGAGGCGAAAACACTTAACATCCACCACCAGCTTTCTCCACAGCCGTGCCATGACCTCGGACCCTGCATCCATCCATCCACCCACCATGCATCTGTCTGCACAGTTGTTGTTAGCATCACTTTTACACTCAGCCAAACACACCTCAGATACTTTGGAACACAGGTACACCTGTGTTGACTTTTTTTCTTTTTCTGCTGTAAAACGAGAATGACATTTTATCCTGAAATGTCCTCGTGTAGGTCGAGAAGACAAACCTCTCTGATACCAAATGATCAGGAAGCTGCTAAGTGTATAGAGAATGTGTAGATCTACAAATTTTACATTCATAGAAAATATTTGTGCCATTTTTCAATGATGATAATAAAAATGAATAATACTTTTGTAGGGAAATTAGTATAGTTACTTACTGGATTAATTTTAGATCACCATTTGCAGAATTTTGTACAGCAACTTCAAGGCGATGTTAAATAAATCTGGACCCGGAGGAGAAAGAAAACCTGAGATAAAACACAGGCTTGCGTGTGTGTGTGTTTGTTTGTGTGTCTGAGAAAAAAAAAATCCAAAATACCACACTGATTGCAGAGGGGCATCAAATAATATACTTAGATTAGACTAATATGTATACAGTACATATACTGTGCATACCGTATTTCTTTATATGTGTACACACACACACACACTCAATTCCTAAAATACAGCATGAGGTTTACACCAAATCAGTCAATTCTGCACCTTTTCCATCTTTAATTTGGTTCTATGTACAAATGGTGGGGTCAGAAGTTACAAAACATTTTGAACAGCATGGAGGCACCCAGTGCGCCGCGTTTACCTGTCAGACTGAGGAGGGCGTGCCCTGGAGGAATGCGGTCTGTATTTTTGCGATGAGGAAATGACACTCAAATATGACATTCCAGCTTGTTAGGATGGTGTGGGAAGGACACACGACAGCGCTGGAAAATAACAGCTGCCTCATGGCAGACATTAGGTCAAAAACAAACATTCAGTAGACACCGGCCACTGCCTCCTCTTTTTCCTCTTCTCCCGCGGTGTGGCGGTAAACATCGCGCCGACTACGACCTGAGCAGAGTCAAACCGAGGTTCCCCCCGCCAAACCTCTCACTGACCCCCCACAAAAAAAGAAATTGCTGTGTGACATTTCTTGTAAACAGCATTTTAAAACAGCCTTTAAAAAAAATGTGTGGAATAACTCCTCAACAAAACGCATACGAACAAGTACGATGGAGTGGGTTGACGTAGTCCTCACAGAGGTTTTGAAGGTCTCCTCCCTGAATGCTTTCGATTCCAGCCATGCAGAGAGCTTAGAAGAGAGAACCTGCTCTGCCCCAAAGCATTCTGGGATGTGCAGTTTTTAGTCAGGAGCTCTCTGAGACCAGGAAGCGCTCCCTCTGGTCGGGGACGATGAAACCTTCTTTCAGGTCGCTTTCTCGTCTGTCGGCCATGATGAAGGACTGCTTGGGGTCGATGACCACTATGCTCTCTTTGTCCTGGCCGGGCGCCTCCACCTCGGCGTAGGAGGGACGGCCGGAACCTCGTCGGAACTTCATGATGGGCCAGTGAGTTGGTCGGCGCTGAGGGTTGAGAAGATGCAGGAGAGCAGGATGGAGTTTGTGATGAGCGTTTCATTAGAGCAGGAAAATATTGCAGACAAACAACAATGACAATAGCTCAAAGAAAAAGAAATTCAACATGCGTTGCCGCAGTGGAGTCGACTGTGACTGACCTCCATGAAGAAAAGGCTGATGCTGGAGGTGGGCCGGTTGTACATGTAGATGGAGAGAAGCACCACAGTTGCCATGACGCCCATCACCAGCACAATGCTTACCAGGAGGCCAATCTGCAGCCCCTCCTCACTTTTGCTCGTATTTTCTGGCACTTCAGCTGCTAACGGGTGAGGGAGGAGAATCACACAGTGGCCTCAGAAAAATGCAGAACGGCATATTCACACACACACACACACACACACAAAGAGCTTACGTGATTCGTTGATGTGGAATGCAATCTTGCTTTCATCTACGAGAGGAAGAAATTACGTAAATAAATTCACTGACATTTATTAAAACATTAACTTTAAAGGATAAAAATGATGAAAATTAATGATAAAAAAATTTAAAAAGTCAAAAAATAAAAAAAGATCAAAACAAAAAAAAATAATTTTTCCCTTCAGTTTCCTCATCAGAAATTAGTTTTAGTTGGTATATTTAATGATTTGATAATTAAAGAAATGTAATCTCTATCATATGTATGTGAGGGTATTTTCACCTTATCAGTTAGATGTATTTTCGTCTTTCAGGTCAAATCACATGATGGAGAGTATGGCCCTCCCACTACCATAAACACACATAAACACACACACACACTCTTGCTCCCATCCCCCTGCCACAGCTCCCACAGGGATCCACATATGTGGCGTCCCCCTTGCTAAGTGAGGATAGCATGCAGTATTTAACATGGCTTTGTATACGCTAAGCTATGAGCTCACAGGCGGCTGGGAAATAGCTGACCACTTGACCTCGGAGCATCGCGCAGGCCCCTCCACAAGCCCAGTGGGTGGAGGGGGGGAAGAATCGTGTCACTACAACTAGGCGAGACCCAGGGACACATACCACTGCACCGTGGAAGTAAATTTGACTTTGTGGGTGGAAATGCACCAAGACTGTGCACACGAGGGGAGACACACACACTTTGCTTGGGCTACTGACCCTCAGAGGGCTTGCTGGTGGGGGACTGGGTCGTGGCTGCCGTGCTCCTGCTGGTGCTGGTGTGTGTGTAGGGGCTGCTGGCGGTGAATGCCCTGCTCAAAGGGGCAGGTGTGGTGCCGGAGGTCCGCAGCTCCATCGTGGTCGAGGCGGTCGTGGCGGTCGTGTGTGTGAGCTGCTGAGCGGTGGCGTTGGTGACGTCTCTCATGCGGACGCACTTGGGATCTCTTCTCTGCGGGAGAGGGAGGAGGGGGGGGGAAAG
>OMPJ01008955.1:0-27016 GCA_900312935.1 Carapus acus | reverse complement strand
ACGATTCGCCCATCGCTGTGCAGGATGGCCTGGAAGGTGAAGGCTCCTGTGCCGACGCTGTCCTGGAGGTAAACACGATTCCACTGCACCACCAGAGTTGTCCCTTGGTGTTACAGAGACACACACACAGTCAGGAAACACACATACACTCGCTCGCTAAGGCGTGTAATCGCTGTAATTCTCACCATTATCACAGTAAAACACGGTGGAGTTGTTGGATAAGCTGGGGTCAAAGTTGGCCATGAGCGGGGCGATGTACTGAGTGGCTGTCAGCATCCTGTGAATTACGTCCCCGGTGTAAATGAATCCTAGGTGAGGAGAGGAAAGCAGGTCAGAATTTACTGCCAAATCCACAAATTCATGTCAACAGACAGTTTGATGACGCCCGTCTGACAGAGCCTCCCTTGTAATCTGCAAAAACCGCGACACGAATGTGACGGCGAGATGCCGCAGAAGCTCCCGGCAGGCTCACCTCCGGTCGCCACGGTGATTCCCTTCAGTTTTTGACCGTAGAAAGGAAACTCAAAGGACAGATTCACTCTCTGGGGGTCAAACAGGGGAGAGAGAGCGACGTCATCGGTGAGAAACCCGCACTAAATCTGCAGCGAGCCCTCAGAAAACATTTCTCGTCGACGAGGCCGGTCGACCCACATCCGTGCGCTGACCTTCATCGTTTACGCGAAAGTCGCTTCGCGTCCTGCTGTTTACTGACCTCGGCCTGTCTGTGTGTGCTGGACAGGAAGCCGTGTGTCTTCCAGTTCACCTTGTCCTTTGCGTCAATGCTGACCCACAAGTCTCGGCCGCCTGCGTCTCCGGGACTAAGGATCTTGGACGTGTAGTACGCGTGATCCACATCCTGTCCACACAGACGGGATACACAAAAGAAATACCAGCACAAGACAACACAATAGTAAAATATAAATAATGTTTATTGCTAAGACTGAGATCTTGGCGCGACATCCATGAATATGCAAACATGGAAATTTGGGGACCTACCAAAATCTGCGTGCTGTTGTCGTGTCCCTCCTCCATCAGCAGATCTGAGTCGGTGTCCTCCGGCTGGTGCTGATCCCGATAGTGGCCACGCTTGTCCACCAGCCAGCCTGGGGCCCCGGTCTTCTCCCCGGGCATCCACCTCCTCACTCCCCCTCTCGCATACACACCTCCGCGAGAAGGACGAGCCGGGCCCTGTGCCGCGCTGCTGGAGGCTCAAGAAAGTCACATCGGAAACGTTTTGTTGCTTCTGTGATCACGTTTTTGGACGTGCTGGACTCTGGGCGAAACAGCGTCCATATTTCACAGTCTATTTTAGCACAGCATTACCACAGGTGCCAGCGTGTACATAACTAAAAGATAAATACAGTAAAAGCCGAGAAATTGTGATTTTATGTAGCTGAGCCCAGCACCCGTACTGCCTTTTCACACAAGCATTTGATTAAAGTGTCTCAACAGAGAAACACTGAAGAATCTGATGAAAGCGTTGCCAGAAAATCTATGAAAAACCAAAAAAACAACAATGGGACGATTCCATATAAATCAGCCAGCTCACAACAGGCAGATACACCTCAACCCTGGTTCATCCTCAGGTGTCTGAGCAACTGGGAAAAACTAGCCCAGGACAGTTTGAAACGTCCGTAAAAACAATTCCGGCAGCTCTTTGGCGAGTGTGTGGTAGCTCACACACGCACACACCCACTGTCACTCTATCATTCAGCAGGCCAGAAATGACAGTGCTGCGCCCCCCTCCTCCTCCCAACCCCCCTATTCACAGCAGAGGGTGAAAGCTGCTTCACATTCTTCACACCGGCAGGCCTGAGGAGCGCACATGTGAGGCCGGCCAGCAGTGGGTGCAGCGTCCACACTCTCTGCTCACATGTGCAGCCGTGTTGCCTTTGTTTTCCTCGCGTGTGTGCATTCGAGAAAAACAGAGGCGGGGATGTTCCTACCAGAGGCTGACTTGCATTGTTTGTGTTTGCAGGGTTTGCCGGGGTCATTTATCTATCACCGTTCATAAAATAAGCGGGCTCTGATGTTTGTGATTATCAGGTCAAGAGCGTTACTGATTGTTGATTATATTTTGCGTTTCCCTCTAATTTTGCATGTGATATCATACAGCCACGCTCAGCTGTAATTTCATCTTTATGAACATCACCGTGCGGTAACTCGCCTCGATTTTGTTCTGCAGTCAAGTGTTGATATCTAATACTTATCATACGTAATCTTTGGCGCTTAAGGGAATAAACATTTTGTTGTGTTACATCTGCTGAATATCAGATTTCCCAGATCTATTTTTACAGCTGATCGGACAGAAAAAGGAAAGCCTTAGTCGCCCAAGAATGAAAAGCAGGAGTATGCGTGCTGGCCATCGACACACAACTGCAGAATAAGTTTTCTCTCCTCTTGTCTGTAGGACGCGGAACGGGACGTCACAATATTTTCTGTCTTTACCATTTCGTGCAGATGCAGGTGTGCATTACTTCACATGTGCGTGACCCAAATTTCGATCCTCTAATATCCATCACCAAGAGTTGAAATTCTGTCCCGCTGTTTATATGAGCAAAAAACCCTCCGCTGAACTTGTTTGTGCAACATGTGCTCTTAAGGGACTTACCAGAGACAGATGTCGAGTCCATCTGGCACTGGAAAATAATCATCAGTCCTGAGAGGAGAGGAATCGCTTTGTCCACAGTCAGCCGCATCCTTACTTTACCACTTTGGAAGCGTAAATTAAGTCATGGAACGGCGCACAGATTAACAAAGTCATAAAATATCACCTTACACAGACGGCGGAGGGAAAAAGTTTCCAATCGTGTGAAGAGGAAATATCCGTCGTAAATTTTCTCAAGCGCACTTGTTTGCGCTCAAACAGGTCAGTTACGCAGATGACTTTCCTCGCACAAGTTCGTGGCGCCGTGAACGCACCGTTTGTCTGAGCGAAGACTGTGTGATGATCTGCGCGTGTGCGCACGACACCTTCACGTTCTAAAACAATCGTCGGACATACGGTAGCAAGTCCGTTAAAAAATTTAAATAGCTCATGTTGCAGCCGCTACAACAGCGTAGATATTTTCCGCTGAGACACTCAATGTCCAAGTTTCAAGGCTGAACAACAAATACGGGAAATATGCGAGGTACATTTCAAACTAAATAATTTCCAGAGAAAAGTGTCCAGCAAATTCGAAAAATGACCAGCGGCCAGTGAAGTACACAGGTTGTCTTCCTCATGTTGGACATGTAAACACTAGATGTCGCTTTTTACATATTGATGATAAGTAGTAATGGATGAGCGCTACAGCTGAGCCTCTGCGACAGGCAATACTTCAACATTTACAAAAGACTTTAAGCTATATCACTTTATATTCCATATATACAAATAAAGCACAATATTATTGTTTTGCTCACAAATGGCAGAAGACCATTTAAACACAAAAACACTTAATCACATTTACAAGTTTACTTTTCATTTTTTGTTCTTTACAATGCTCCCCCTATCTAAGCATCGGATCCACCCACTTCAGCGGCAGGTGCACCTTGGGAGGGATCGTACAGCTTGTTGACGAAGGACGAATCAGATTCACCTGTGCCCTGTGCGACCTGTGAGAAACAACCTACTGTTAACCACCATTTACACATAACGGAGACATACGATATCGAATTCTGTATACTTACACCAATATCGCAGTTTTGCATGTCAAACATAGAGTTCTGGTCAGCGCTGTCGTCACTCAGAAGCACTGACTTGTTTCTAACAGAGTGAAGATGCGTGTAACTACTGCATGTCTGGGTCAGATTGCGAGTCTTGACACTGCTAGCAAAACAACCACTTACATTGTACAACGCCTCCTGTTCAGCACAAACAGGACCACGACGACGAAGACTCCTCCCAGCAGAGTCAGACCCACAGTCAAACCCACAGACATACCTGCAGACATGGAGAGCGGAAAGACGGCAGAGGAACTTAAGTTATCACCAGAGGTGCCATCATCTTCGCTGATAAATGTAGAAGTATTGAGAGCACCAGCATATTTAACAGCTGGTGTAGTATGGATGCTAGATGGAGGTTATTGACCTTTGCTTGTTGGGGGGTCAACAACAGGCTCTGAGTAGCAGGGACCCAGGCGGATGCTGATGTCATCCACAGCAACGTCGCCACCTGGATTCATTCCTCGCTGGTACACAAACACCAACTACCGAAACCAGGAGAAAGATAAACAAGTCAGTAATGCAAGAAATAGCAACAAAATAATGGCTGAAGAAAACTGAAGCAATTTGTTGGGATTTCACAATATCGCACAAAACCTATGCGGGACATTTGTAAGTGCTGGGTGAAGTGAGGGACTGTGCAATTGGTGTGAAATGTTACAAGTTGGGAAGTGTCATTATTACCCAGAATGCTCTCTCATGTTGAACAAACACGTTGGCCTCGTGCCACTTGTTCTCCCTGTCGCCTGACTCGATCCACTTCAGAACCCCTTCCTCGTTTCCACTCACTTGCGTCACCCTGCCGAGAGCAACAGAGTGTGGTACGGGGGAGAAACTATATTGCGTTGCAGCATCAGACCAGCTGCACATATTACATGGCTACCTGTCATTGACGTAGAGGGCCAGGGTGCCCACATGATGGCCGTGCATGTGGTACCAGAATCGAACACAGTGCCCTCTAGTGGTAGGATGAAACACATCGCTGATCAGGAAGGACAAGTCTCCCCACTGGCCCACTGAGCTGTCCACATACACGTAGTAACCTGGTAGGAGAGGTGGGAACCTCCATCATGCAAAGGTCAAAGGTGAAAATCCCTCATGGATATGGCAGCGTCTCGGTGACATGTCATCACCATGTGTTGAGTTGGTTGTGTGGTCCACACTGGGGCCAGTGTTTGGGTTTGGAGAGTCCCCCCTTCCTCGGAGCCAGTCACCCTGGTCCACATCCCCGCCCACGTTGGTCCAACTGCACATGCTGCTCTCGAAGTCACACTGTCCGGGAGGCGAGCATCCCCCGCCTGTCGTCAGCCGCACGTCATCAAAAGCCATGTCGCCCTCCTGGGTGGGCCCCATCTTCACCCCCTCAACAACAATCTTCAGTGCAAAAAGCGGACATAGCGATGATGATGATGAGGAGGAGCGAGGTTTTTGGTTTTGGCTTTGAGTTGACAGAGTAGACTCACCCTGTAGGGTTTCACACGTGGCAGCAGGGACATCTGAGCAAACCTCCACAGGGGGCCCTGGTCTCCGGCCTGGGAGAAGAGGAGCGCCTGCTTTCCCTCCTCACTCTCCTGGTACACATTCAGGGTCCCCGTCCCTCTGCCGTACATGTGATACCACAGCTGGACGCAAGCCCCTTTATCTGAGTAGCCAAGTGAGGACAAACTGCATTGCTGAATCACTGTCGGTGAGCATCAGCGTACAGATGACACATTTGTATCTCACCCATCTCACCTGCGGGGTACAGCGGTGAGAACATTCTACCCGTCTGGCCAGCCAGATCAGATCCAGAGGAAGGTAAGTAGCAGTAGTGGCCGTTGGGTGTGTTGGTAGTGTGGTCGCTGTCCGGCCCTGTTTTAGGGTTCAGAGTGGGCCCGGACTGCCTGATCCAATCGGCGATGTCACCTGTCTCCTGCAGCCAGTTACAATTCCCATCCTCAAAGTCACACAAATCTGCCAGGAGAGTGATTTGGAATACCAAATAAGAGGATGAGCAAAGTGAGGAATGATTCAAACCTCCCCCCTGAGCCTGGAGGTTGCCTCATCACCTGAGCCTGGACACGCTCCATCGATTAAAGAGATGTCATCGATGGCGATATCTCCCGCCTCCCCTGCCACCGAGGCCTCCAGGATCACCTGATGGACACCCTTCCAGGTCACGTGACTCTGTGCGCGCAGCCACTCGCTCCCTTGATTTCCGGCCCTCTGCCACACCTACAGGAAAGTCGAAGCGCTGACTCACTCTTCACAATGAGGATGTGCGAAGATTTTTTCTTTTTTGCAATGCCACAACTGACACTCATCAATGACATTTCGCAATCCTGCTCTTTTCATAATAATATGAAATGTACAACATTAAACACTTATACAGCACGTCCTACATGTTGGTTGTATACTCTTCTGCGTTTGTACATTCCCTTTGCATATTTGTGCATATTTCATACACTTGATACGTGAAACTATATTGTTGGATGCAGGTTCTTACCACTATTTTCTTGAACGGGTCAGTTGTCTGCAGAATCATCCTCAAAGAGCCCACAGTGGCTCCAAACATGTGGTACCAAAAAGTAAAGCAGTATCCCATTTTACCACTAGGTGACAGCAAAGAGGATTTCAGCAGCGCCATCTTGCCCCGCGCACCTTGTGAAGAGCTGTCTATGTAAAAGTATTTCCCTGTGAAATGAATGAAATGGAGGTGAACAAAGGGGTATCTCAGCATTTTTGCATCTTTTCATGTTGTTACATCATATCTAATGGAGTCCTGCGTCATACTGACCAGCACCAGTCGTATGGTCTCCTGCAGGCCCAGTGTTTGGTGTCCCGGTCGGACCACTCATGGATTGCCAATCCAACTCATCCTCGGCTCCTTGCATCCAAAGACATGAACCATCTTCGAAAGAGCAGCCGTACGCTGACAGAGCTGAGGAGAGTGAAATAACATCAGGAATCTCCCCCCTACGCATCCGTCATGGACTGACGGACATGCTAACAGACGTGGTTAAAATTAATTTACCTGGTGGCTTGAAGGATTTTTCACAATTCACAAAAGAGATGTCATCCAAAGCAACAACACTATCTGCAGCGTCCTGCCCTGCACCTGCAGTGCCACTAAACCAAATCTAAAAAAAACAACCAGAATTGTAGGCAAAGAATGGTGAGTGTCCTCTCGAAATACAGTACATACCGGTATTTGCTTTCTTGAAATAAGTCAGTAGCTCACTGTGGTGCAAATCTTTGTATGCACAACTTGATTTCGACTTTGCAACTAATCTTGCCAACACATGGCACCAAATATTTACATTTACTGTGTCTGGATATGTATTTATGGCAATTTATGAAATGTTCAAGTCATGAAAAAGTGAAAATCCACCTTGTAAGGCTGGTTGTGCAGGCCTGCAGGCAGATACTCGGGTGTCCACCGAGAGACAGTGTTGTGACTGCGTGACCACAGGATTGCTTCACCCGCCTCAGCTTGCTGCATAAGCACTCTGAGTGACCCAGTACTCGTGGTGCTGATGTGGAAGTGAAACCTGGGCCCAGGAAAGAGGGAAGGAAGGAGAGGAGAGTGTTGGATTAGGATGGAGGAGGGGGGGGTTGTGTGACAGGAAGCCCGGGGGAGGTTTGAGGGGAGGGGAGCTGGAGGCATTGAGCAATTTTCAAAGCAAAACAAAAAAAGACGAAGAAAGATGAACTAGCTCCATTGAGGCAAATATTTGTACAGATACTTGGAGTAATGATTAGTGTCAATTTGTCCCTCATAGAAACTCACAGCATTTGGCAGTAGGGGGACGAAGGGGGAAGTGTGGGACTCTGCAGTCGAGCCTCCCCGGGTGTGGCCCCCTGGCTGAAATTCGCTCTCATGTAATAGCCTGGAAACAGGGTGACACGTGCAGAGTGAGCACAGTTGCAACTCAGATGTGCTGAGTCAGCTGCTGAGAGAGCACTGGAGGCAGCGTGTCTTTGGAAAGGTGCTTTGACTTCCTCGTCCGATGGGCCGTCGGCCTGCAAGTGGGGTCACCTGTGCGCGTGGTATGATCGACAGGGGGTCGCGTCTCGTTGCCGGCTTTCTCTCTCTGCCACCCGCTCTGCCCATGGCTGGCGTCCTGCCACCCACACTGGTCTTGCTCAAACGTGCACGGACCTGAAAGTGCACGAAGGAAATCAGCACTGGAGAGGGGGAGGGGTGTGTCGGTTCATTCATGCCAAGCTGGAAAAGGAAGATAAACGGGTCACTTTATGGGTTTTTTTTCTCTTGTGGAGTGTGCACATTTTACTTTGTGTATGCCTTACATTTGTATGTAAAGATATATAAAATTAAAAGCATTTCACAAAGTGAAATGCTGTTCCATTCCTGTGGAGCCTCAGTGTGCGGAGGAGGACTGTCTGCTTGTGCTTCCTGTCTCTCTGAGAACAAACATGTCCGGCTGAAACAGCGACACTTCATCAAAACGCACACGTGCTGCTCTGACCACATCAGCTATACATGAATGCAATGACACAGAAATACAGTAAGTCGTGCTACTCGTCATTTGAACTGGAAATGGATTTGCCCCCTCAACACATTTCGATGGTGAAACATTTACGATGGACCTTTGGCCCCTTAGAAATCTGAGGCTGCTTTATTCCTTGTATCCCGTCTCAAACTCTCATCACTTGGATCAATTGGGGATTCATATACTATCTTATTAATCCTGCTGTTGCTTTGACAAAGTCACAAAAGATTGCATGTAAGGGTTGGTAGGCCTATTTCATGAAACAATCCAATCGTAGACGTCTCTTACCACAGCCGTCCTCGTCCTCCCCGTTGGGACAGTCCAGCTGATAGTCACATTGCGACTGCACACTAACGCACACTTTCCTCGATGACCGCCAACAGAAAAACTCATCCTCCTGCAGCAATGGAGGGAGAGGACAATTAGATTTTCAGATGAAGACAATCACACACATGGATTATTTGTCCATCGACCGTGTTTCGCTGACCTGACATGGATTAATTGGTGAAGTCGAAGGTGTGGCGGTGGGAGTGGTGGGGGCAGATGTTGGTGGTGTAACAGGCAGCTCCTCGTTGTCGGGGTCGAACGCACACTGGCTGGAGAAAGAGATGTCATCAACCGCCACCAGCTCTTGGAGATTGTGCCCTTGCTTGTAGTGGAGAACGACCTATGGCAGCATAACATCAGTCGGGTTTGGTGGCTCTAGCAGCAGGGCTGTGTTTGCCTGTGTGTGTGTGTGTGTGTCACTGACCTTGCTATTGGTTAAAGAGGCTACGGTGAGCTCTGCCCTCTGCCAGCTGTAGCTGTGCGACTGCTCCCTGAGCCATAGGACTCTGTCATCATCGCCAGATTGAAGTGTCCTGGAGCGGACGGTGAGCTGGGTGGTGGGGTTGTCCAAACTAAAGTAGAAGAATCTCATCTATTTGGACAAATGGGCAACATTACACAGGAGAGTTGACAGGGAAAACATCCTTTAATCAGTGATGTCATGTTTGTTTCTCCTTGTATGTAGTGACACAGGGATCGTGACTGACTGTCCACTGGATTGCTGGAACTTACAGTACAGTTTGGACTAGGCAGCAAGGTTTTGGAGAGCATCTCTGAACTTTGACCTGTCTCTGTCAGGTGAATCCCAGGGCCAATGTAATAACCTGTGTTATAAAGCCAAAATTGAGAACTCATGGTGTCTCCCTTGTGGTGCGAAATTGGTTCCCTCAGGTTGTCAGACCAGCGTCGTTGTTTTTGGTGTGATCTCTCGGAGGTCCGCGGTCGGGCCAGGCATCGCGTCCCCGGCGTAGTGTCCACTCCCCTCCGGCGGTGTCCACATCGCTCTTTGCCCACGAGCACATGCCCTGCTCAAAGCTGCAACGCTCCACCACACCAAACTTCTCTACATCATCAACCAAGAAAAGAGAGGCAAGATGAAACAATGATCAGATACGGAACGACAACAACATAATTTCAAACCCTGGTTCACACTCTACTGCACACACACTACTGGAAGTGCTACAGCGTGATACACAACGGTGTATGAGTTGATTGCGCTACTGTCATTTTGTGTTTCAACCACACAATTGTTTTTCATCTTTTTGAGGTGTCTTACCGCAGCTGCTCTCATCAGACCCATCCCCACAGTCGTCACTGAAGTCACACACTAGATTTTGCGCCACGCACACCTTGTTCTTGCATGTGAACGCGTTAGCTGGACACGCCGCTTGTGGTTCTGTGAATACAGCAGCAGCAATGTGTGTGAATGTAGATCGCTGCCAAGCACCAACAGAGCGTTTTCAGAACTTCCTGTCCTACCGGGCAGGGTGCAATCTGAGAAGAGTATGTTGTCAATGGCGACGTGACCACGCTTGTTGAGGTCCCTAGAGGCCTCGAACTGGATGGCGAAGCGCCGAGGTGCTCGACCAACCGTCACCTCTGCACGGTGCCAAACCTCTCCGTGGCTTCCTGACAACCACAGCAGTAGAGTGGACCTGGAGCTCTCCATCAGCAGCACTCTCAGCTCCCCGCCTCCTGGGAGAGCGCACAGAGGCCAACGTCTGACAAGGTGTATCGGTGTGGCAGATCGCCACACTAAGGTGGTCAGGCTTGGTCAGGTGACACACACCTTCTCCGGCCATATAGTAGTAGAAGCTTAGTTTGCAGGTGGCGCTAGCCTGTTGCATGATAGTACTACGCAGAGAAGCAGGATTCATCTCAGGTCCGGAGGCGGCCTCTATCGCCATGTACCATCCTGGCGGAATCAGAGAGGAGAAGTTGTTTCAAACTGTGAGGACAGCTGCAACGTCGCCATGCCATCAGAAACTTCATCAGAACTGAGATGTTTGGCTTTTCATCTGCACTCCTGTGGCTGCTGATTTCAGGCTGAAAATGTTTCTGATCAGGCACTTAATAGGCAGCTAAAGACGGGCCTCACCGTGATCAGCGCCCAGTGTGTTATCCAAGAGCACTCCTACGCTCTCAGAGGCATTCCTTTGTCTCACCCACTGAAACTGGCCCACGCTGACGTCCTCCCAGCCACACGTGCCATTTTCAAATGAACAGCCCTGGAATCCTTTGGATCCGTTAACTTAGATGAAGAACAAGTTAGGACACAGAGAGTAAAAAATGACATTTGGAATGTATGGTACACAAATTTAAATGGCGTAACACATCTTAACTGTGAAGATACCTTGGCAAGGACCTGGTGTTATACTGACGTCGTCGATGGCGATGAAACCACTGTCCGTAGATTCAGCTTCAATCAGCAGCTGGAGTTGCATTGATTAAACATCAATATTTGCAACGGTACAACTGGGTTTAAACAGTGTAAAGACTGTGAGGTGAAAGAAGGGACATATTCTTGAACACACCTGGAAAGGCCGGGTCTCCATGACAGACTGAGAGAATGGGGTCCAACCTGGTCCGGTGCTGCTGCTACTATTGAAGATCAGTCGTTCCTCTGCTGCGTCAGACCGCTTGTACACCCGCAGAATGCCCGAGTCACTGAAGGACAAAGGACACATGTAATAAATCTGTAATCAAAAAGATACATAGCCTCTGTCAGTTTAATCAATTATTTAAGAAGAAGTAAAAAGTACATAAAGCATTCTGAAAAATTTCCAAATAAGTTTTTACATGTACAACAAATCAATAGTTTCCAATGAGTAGAGACAATGGACGACATAATTCTGTCTTAATCCATCAAGATCCATTTTTGCTTATCAAAGAGCACACGTCTGTTTTTTTTAGTTTATGAACAATGAACAAGTCATGATGATTCCAACATTTTTCTGTTCAAAGATGAATATTCAAAGATGTTACACAAAGCGCGTTGTCTGACCTATACCTATGAAGAGTACTCTCAGGTCAGCAGAAAGCGGAAAACGTGATTCATGATGACATTTGTACACACTTCCTGAGGAAGTCAATGTGGAAACTAAACAGGATACACTTTACTTAAACTTGCCTCATTTTAGGGAAGGACTATAAGTTTTGGGGTGGGGGGAGGGTGGGAGATTGGAGGATCTGACCTGCCATTCATGAGGTACCACATAGTCAGACAGGAGATGTCATTACTCAGCGGCTGGATCCACTCTGACAACACCTGTGAGGGAGCTTTGGAGTTTCGTGGTTGCCGAGGACTCAGCAAGAACTGACCTTAAAACAAGTACACAAAAGTTTGAACTGAAATGCATTTCTCAGGAAAGTTCAGCAGCCGTATCAGCAATCTCATCATGTTGATCTTCGTCTCACCCTCGGGTGTCTGAGTGGTGTGGTCTGTAGCGGGACCCCCGAAATGCCCGTTGGCCTGCACCCAATCACGTCCGCCTTCCTTGTGGATATTGACCCACGTGCACTGTCCAGACTCAAAGTCACAGGTGCCTGTAGGTGTGCAGGCCCCGTCCCGCACTGAGACGTCATCTATTTGCACTGTGGAGGTAGCTGCAGAAGAACTGACCGCCTTAAACACCACCTGAAGGCAGCAAATTATCTGTGTTAAGCCATGTTTATTTGATTGGCATTACAGAACGCTGACTGACCCTATCAGCACCGAAGACCTCCTGCCCCTTACTTGTTTCATGTTGGATCAATTTTGACATAATGGCATTCTCTTGAAACTTAAATGAAAAATTTGAAATTGTCAGAAAGCACCTGATGCTACTCATCGTTAAGGCGTCATTCACAATGCCAAAAACACATGAAAGAATATCATGAAATTGTAAGCAGTAATATTGCACAAACTCTGACTGTCAGGTGAAACTCTCACTCTGAATGAAGTGGGGGAGGACAATGGAACCTCTGCCACCTCCCAGTTTGTGGAGGGAGCTCCAGAACGCTGCCAAAGGACTCCACTTAGGTCGTAGCCCTGTAGCAGGTGGACAGCTAAGCCGTTGAATGAGCCCTCAGGAAGCCAATACCTGCCAAAAATCAAAAAAAAAAATCTCTGCTGTCTGCACTGAGGCCGACGGACAGTGTGCAGTGTGTGACGAGCACACAATCTCACCAGAAGCGTAAACACATCTGCGTATCTGAGGTGAACTCGGATGTGAGGAGCTGCGCTACCTCATTTTGTGCTGTATGTGGCTTTAAGACAGTCATGAAGAAACCTAAAGGACGATAAAGAGCTGAATATGAGCATCCTCTAATCCTCATGTCTGTGCATTGTGTCCGTTTTTCTTTTGAGAGGATGTGTCTTGGCCTGTTCCCGCTCTTCTGCACTGACACACTCGTCCCTCTCACATGGCAGTTGCGCTCACCATTTTCACTCCCATATGTGTGGTCCACGTTGTGTTTTGTTCCTCTTTTGCGACCCCAGCGACCCGCGTGTCCAGCATCATTCTCAAAGCCGCACTGGCTGGAGTCAAACCCACATTCATCTGAGATTGTGTATGGATAAAAAACAAAAACAAAAGCAGTGCTGTGATTCTGCAGGCCGATGGCTGCTGTCGGGAGCTGATGAAATGTTCACAGACCTTGATGGCTACAGGCTCCTTCCCTCACTATGATGTCATCGATGGCAATGAATCCTTGGCTGGTGGGGCTCCGGGATCCACTGAACATCATCTGTTAAAGAGAATTCTGAAGTAAGACAGTTTCTAATGAACGGCGATGAATCAGTCCAGACTTACTGTCACTGAATCACTGGTGTTGATGGTCACTTGAGCATTTGTCCATTTTGGATTTTGGCTCCCTTGGCGAGTCCACACTAAAAACTTAGACGATCTCTACAAGAAAGCAGCTAAGCTTAACTTAAGCACTTAGCAACAATGGATTAGACTGTGACCTGGAAACATGGAGCTGCTTACCATCTGCAGAAAAAGCTTTAGAGAGGAAAGCGAGGGCCCCAGCATATAATACCAGAAATCAACACAGACTTGAGATGGCAGGGTGGTGATGGGAACGGAGACGATGGCTGTGTCGACTTGCTTGGACCCAGATCCATTTAGTAGTAAAAAGAAACCTTTATGAAAACAGCAAATATTGTTAATGATTGTGTCATTTCAACCCTTATCTCCACAACAAATCAAAAAAATCAACACCTTCGTTATTTCCAACTGTGTGATCAAAAACTGGTCCATCCAGTGGATGCTCCACATGGAGCCCATCGGTTCGAATCCAGTCTGAGTTGTCATCGACCTCCTGGACCCAGTTACACAAGCCTGTTTGATAAAAAAACATTAAAAAGTCATTGTTGAGGTTCAATCCCATTTCAGAGACTTTGACGTGTCCTCACCGTGCTCAAAGCTGCAGTCCAGAGGGGAAGCTGAGGGCGCGGTTGTGGTGGTGGACGGGCTTGGGGTCGTGGTCGGGACGGTCTTGTCGCAGGTCACATTTGGCATAATGTGGATGTCATCTAGGGAGAAACTAGCGCCTGTGGAAGAGGCTGGATGTGTAGCTTGCAAAATAATCTGCAACACAGAGGATTGAGTCCAATCAATGACTCTGCTACCACTGTCATTTACTGTATTTGTATCACCCCGTGTGTTTCACCTGATGCCTGCTTGTTGCATTGTAATCCACCAAATCCTGGATCCATGTGTCATTTGTGTATCCATTAGTGCTCCACACGGGTCGCAGTCCAGAGGTCTCGCTCACAAACACTGTCAAAGTAATCTTTGAAGGTCCTGAGAGCACCAAAAAGAGAGACGGTAGATTCATTTTAACAACATTTGACTGACACAATTCTGGAGAGATTTGGGCCACAACTGTGCAACATCTGCACTTGTGAGTCAGAGTGGGTCAAGTGACACTCACTGTTGCCTCCCCACCCTTCAGCATAGTGCCAGAAGCTTAGACAGGCTCTGTCCACTGCATCCATGAATTCACTCTCCAGCCTGGCAGTGTCCTCTCGATTTGTGTTGGGAGGCAAGAAAAACGCAAAATGGCCTGTTGAGAGTGGTGGAGCAACGACTCAGTACATCCAAGTCTGTATGATATTTTGTTGTTGGCCTTTTTTTTTGTTTTTTTTTTTGTCTTTGCTCTTGTGAAAGGCCTTGACGGAACAGCTGGATGGTTAAGGGAGTACAGGCACCAGCACAGCCAAATCTAAAATGGCTGATTGAGCCTGTCTGAAATAAGAAGGAGTTGCCCTCCACCGCTTGTTGCGTTTGGTTGCATCAGTGAGGAGGAGGCTACGCTGAGATCTACTGTTGGGGAATTTTCTGTCCATGCAACATCAAAGTATCTTCACTGACTGCAACTCCTGACTTGGAGTTATTCTTTATTTTTTACTATTAGTGAGTGGGAGACAGAGAAAGAGAGAAAGGAAGAGAAAGTAGTAGAGACCACAGAGCTTTTGTGTAGCTGTGAGAGTGAGCTGGTGACGCTGACGCACCAAGTTGAGAGTTTGTGGTGTGGTCCTTTGGTGGAACCAAAGGTCCTGCTTCTGTCGCACTGTTCCAGTCCCAGTCCACTCCTGTCTGTGTTGGGGGGCTGTTCACCCATCCACAGAAGTCCATCTCAAAGTCACAAAAACCTGGAGGACACCACAGGACACTTAACAAACACAAACACAAACACAAACAAAACCGTGGCTCATGATTGGAATTCTGCCTGGTCACTGACCTGAGGGCGGACAGGCACCATTCAGGACAGTGAGGTCATCAATGGCAACATCTCTCATTAGCGCATTGCCAACCACCGCCTCAAAAACCACCTGTCACTCAGAAGAAGACAACCTGCATTATTGCCAAACATCTCCACCTCTTCAAATAGAGGGTTTGAGAGTGAGCCTGTTTTTCAATGACACTAGACAAACAATGTGGTTGCCGACTGTGCAGCAGGATATGCTCCTCAAACCACTGCTCCAAAATGGCAGAGGTACCTGATAGGTGCTGTGAGGGCTGAGAAGCGTCATTCTTCCGTGCCTCCAGTGCTTCCCCTGGTTGCCATCTCTGGTCCACAGCAAGGTGCGGGTGTCGGGACTCTGAATGTACACACGGAGCTCTCCCACTTCAGCTCCCTCCATGTAGTACCAGAACATCAAGCATTCCCCCCTCTGAGGTGTGGGCTCCATCGGGGCTGTTACCATGGCTCCTCTGGAGCCAATAGGGTGACGCCACAGCTGGGCACTCAGGAAATAACCTACAGACAGTTGGGTTACATTTAAGGAGCACCATGAGCGTAAAATCGAACAGGTAGATGTAAAGATGGGTCTTCAGTATGTTTCACTCTATAGAACTCTTGACCCCATGATGCACACATGGGGTAAAAAATGACCCCAGGGGTTGTTACTCTTCAAAATCTTAGCAAAGAAAAATTGTAATATATTCACATTCCAGGTAGTCCTCATTAAATATGTTTGTGACATGAAGCTATATTTTTCTCCAATCATGTTTTCATTCATTTTGAGAAAATTCTCATTATTTTGAGAATTTCAATTGGGGTCAAAATGAACTCACTCGTGGAAGAATGTAGGTATTGGTAGGGTGTGCATGCAAGGGTTAATGTCTGCTGATAGCTTGCATCAAATACAAGTCAATCAATAATCGCTTTGACTTGAGGTGTACAGTATATAAAAGTGTGCAACTACATATATCCACCTTCAGTCATCACTAATGAGGCTCAAAATCTGAACACATATTTGGAACAGCTTTTTTGTGGAGTTCCCACCTTGCTGCGTCCCCAGAGTGTGATCTGCAGCGGGGCCTGAAGAGTTTTGCGGCTGCAGCATCCCTGTGATTCGACTCCAGCTGAAGTCTGCAGACGAGTGTGGCCTGAGCCCACAGAGCGAGCCCTGGAAGGTGCACTCCCTCTCTGCCGGGCACGAGCCATTCTCCACGCTGGACACCCAGATGTCGTCGATTGATATACTCCCGTCATCACCTCCCAGCTCGGCTTCTAAAGTGAACTTGGGCATATTTACATCCATTGTCACAGTTGTACACAATATCTGGACCAATGTCTATATTCATTGGTACTGTCGGTTTGGTATATCCGGCTGACGTGTTGCTGTGTGACACCTGGATGGGAGCTTCGCTGTTGAAGGTGAGATCAGCAAAGCGCCACTTGTTGCCCTGTGTGCCGTTCCTCATCCACACAACCGTCTGTGCTTCACCAGGCCGCTTTGAGATGAACTTCAACGAACCTGGGCACACAATGGATGGACGAGAGATGCGAGCGAGTCGGCCAAACGGTCACAGTGTTACTGTCATGATGGACAGCGACCTAAAGGGAGAGAGAAAGGTGGAGATGGAGCCTCACCAATGTTGCTTCCAAATATGTGGTACCAGAAGGTGACGCATATCTGTCGGCCTGCAGGTTGAGGGTAGCTGGTGAGTTTGGCCACCAATGAGGGATCCTTATGTTTTCTAGATGATAAATACATGAGGTATCCTGTGAGGACAAAACACACCGTGCAGCATTACAGTCTGTTTGCATTTGGCATGACTCGGTGCTCAGCGGGAGCGCTAACTGACCTTCACCAGTGGTGTGGTCATGCGCCGGGCCTCCGAGCGCCAGGTCTCCTGTGCTCCTCTCCCACAAGGTGGTAGCTGTGAAGTCATGATACCACGAACAGGTGTCCCGCTCAAAGTCACAGGAGAGTTGGTCTAGTCCAGCGGGGACATCTCCGTTGTGGCAGTGCTCGAACGTGACGTCGTCCAGCAGCACGTCCGTACTCCAAATAGGAGAAGGCGAGAAAGAGAACAGGACCTGTGGGGCGGGAAATGTCAATGGTGCACGGTCTTGTTAAGAAAAAAATCAGGGAGAGGAGACAAATGCTGCTAGGACTCTTGACTTTACTGACATTGTAGCCCCCTGGCCGGTTGCCGATGGGGGCAGTGGCTTTTTCCCAAGCTGCTGTGCTACCCTTCAAGATCTCCAGCAAAGGTTCTTGCGTGTTTTCCCGCTCCAGCTTCACACTGAGCCTCCCTGATGCTGGCATTCCATCTTCATTCATGTTGTACCAGAAACTGAGAATCACAAGTCATCAGAAACAATGCGAAAATGACCTCCTTCCTTCAAAAGTGATATTAGTAAGGGCAGGAGTGTTTGTCACCTGAGCTGACATCCCAGAGCTGCTAGGCTGTTGACAGAATACTTCAGAATGGCTTCAGAATCTAAACCAACCGACTGCTTCCCATCAACATGCATGACGTGTCCTATGGGAATAAAAGTGCATTAGCAGCATAAAAAGTGCCGAACACCTGTAATAAAACACAGACATTGTGCATCCTGCAATATATTCATTTCAGTGCGCGGTGAGAGTCAATCAGCAGGCACATAATGAGCCGAGAGGAGCAAAGTTCAGCTTTACCCCATGGACTTCCAATGGTGTGGTCTTCTCCTGGGACAGATGTGATGTTTGCCAACTGCAGCCTCCAATGGTATGAACCAGAACTGGAGTCATTCCACCCGCAGGAGTGATGCTCAAAGTCGCACAAGCCTTCAGCAGAGAGGCTGACTCGTCAGATACATCATTGGTTCATACACGTAATTAACTTTTCTCTCGCTATTTTGCAAAAAATGTCTCTGCAGGGGGTCAGTGTCTCTGACTTTGACTTTGAGGTGATGATAATGATGATGACTAGTAGTTTTAATTATTAAATTTTGTAGTAGTAATAATACAGCATTATGATTAGTAGTAGAGGTACAGGTATGATTATCATACTATAAATATATTGTCACAAATAAATATGTTGGAACTTAAATGTAATTAGAATATGTAATTTGGCAAGAGGCAACTTTTAAAATCCGATGTTGACAAACACGATCAATGTCATTCATATTTATGTCTTCGTTTATCTGTCTAAATTATACACATCATGGCAATTCAAAGCTAAACTAATTATCAGCTTATAGATCATCGGAAGTCGAGTTTATGCACACAAGTCTGTCATCATACCGCAAAACTCCTTGTCTGAACCATCTCCACAATCTCTCTGCAAGTCAGAGCTTGCTTGGGCAGGCAAACATTCTCTGGACGAGTGCAGGAACTCGTCTGGGGGACAATGAGAAGTGACGAGCGCGAAAGCTGCAAAATAAGTAACGGTGAAATCACACACACAGATGGGAGGTGAGATAGTGACTTATCATTGCTGCAACAAGACATGACCGTCCACACGCCAAACACCTCAGTGACACATTTTATTTCCGCAAAAAAACGCACAGAAATCTCTCCACACTCAATCACGTCTGCATGGAGGCTGAACATGCTTGTCTCTCTGCAGTAAAGGCTCTTACCAGAAAGCAGAACCAATAATTGCTTCATGTTTAGAGGAACATGACACAGACCCATACATCCACGGGCGCTCTTAGCTTGCCGGCTACCTCATCTAACCCTCAGACTCACACATTGCTTGGATATATAGAGGCAGCGAGCGCAAAGCCCGCAGCATCGCTTATCTGCAATGCACTTGCTTAAAGTCCAGAATGTTCTCTCAGACCGCCTCTGCTTTACACTTTATGGCCGTCAGGGCACGTCTCACTCGTCCAACTGGAGAAAAACTGTAATCCTCTGGAGTCTCCAGGAAGGGATACAAAAGTCATCAGTGTTTATACACATAGACACTGACGCATTTATTACTGCAGTGTGTGTCATGCCACTGTATGTGTTGAGATCCACAAGGGAGCTGAAGCAGCGTCAATTCTGAGTCAAATAATCACATGCATTCTATGTTGGATCTAAATAGGTGGATGACTGACAGGCAGGATCGTCTAGGAAAGTGTGTGTGCAAAGTCAGTCACGTCCAAGGTCTACAGGATGATATCTTCTAATCTGGAGGGAGCGCAAGATAAACTGTGTCTGCCTTCCAATGGGCAGATCACTTCAAACAAACCAAATATAACAAAATATGAAATGGACATATGACTCAGACCTGTGGAGGATTCATGATGAATATGAAGCATTGAGTGTGCCAAATCTTGGGCATAATTTTGCTGACCTTGCTATTGTTGGCCTGGCAGCTCCGGGAGTCATAAATGTGATGGATCAAAGGTGTGTGTGTGTGCGTGTGTCCCCAGGAAGTCATGTCAGGAGAAAGGGTGGAGAAGGGAAGGAAAGGAGATAAGGGGACGCTGATCAGTATATCTGTTATCTGTGCAATCACATGTAGATGTATAGCAGAGAGTATGGACGGATGGACAGACAGACAGAAAGACACACACACACACACACACACACACACACACACACTTGGTCTGATGCCAGAACTCTGCAGTCCAAATGTGAATCAATGACAATCTAAGGTGACAAATGTGCAACAGAATAACTGGATTGGATCTTTAGCAAAAGTTGAAACAAGGCTACTGTGTAAAAGTACTGTAACACTGATGAACAAAAAAGCCCAACAACAAAACACCAAGGCATTCATCAGTGTTTTGATTTTCAGATTTCACAACATTACACGTTCAGAGAGGAGCGAGGCGGAGAGGGAAGTGAAAATACAGGATGGTATGATTCATGTGAAGGAAGAGTTGAGCTTGACAACATGAAAATGCGCCTTCGCGCCAAAACAGGATCTAGTGTTGTCAACAGTTGCTACACTCGTGGCGTACAAAATGTTCTCTTCACCAGCAACGCGCGGCATTATTCTGCTTTGATAACTCTGATCCTAATGTATCTGAGCTTTTACTCACTTCTGGAGTTTACAAGTTACCCACCCTTCCCCTCACAAATCTGGCGCAGAAGGTCAGGGAGTGTCCGGGTTACGTCGTTTTGGTGGTTACGTCGATGGCCTCCGTGTTAAAAACTCACAATACAAGATTAAACAGGTAAAATTACATAGAGGCAGTGAACAATACATAAATAATGATGGATGAAAAGATAAGTTAGCTACTAATTAATACGAAATAGCTAACATGTACAAAATAAAACATCTAAATGTCAGTGGTAAACGTTAAAACGACTTTAGACACCTACACGACAGGTACAACTTGTGCACGGTTATGCGGATGGATACAGCGTTGTGCGTCGGGAGCGTCGGCAGTCGGGGTGATAGCGTCACCTCCAGTCACCGGCTTTTAAACTAAATCGGACATCAGAAAGCGTTTAGAAAGAGGTGATGCTTAATTTAAGTTGTTACTTCTGACTAACATCTCAAGTCGGTGAGCTCCGAAATTCGATTTCCGTCGCGTCGTGGGAACAGAACAGCGACGTAAGATGGAGTCCCCCTGTATTCCATCATTTCAAACATTACCAGTCTTAACTCAGATTAAAGAAAATCCTTTTCCCCCACCATGTGACTTGCGCTTTGACGTTAGTTCAAAGGCAAGATAAGAAATAAAAAAACAGTAAGTGGGAATCAGCCTGTTCCGAATGGAAGGAAGGGTTCCTATAGACGAAGATAACACCAGCAGACGAGCGATTGATCGGCCGCGAAGTGAAAAGGTTTATCGTGATCGTTATCGTGGAGGTAGTCTGCCTCCACGCAGGTTCGGCTGTGACCTGACTTCATCTTGAGCGCTGCTCTGCTGAGTCACGTCATCTCCTACACATGCCGCGGCTCAGTGAAGGGGCCACCTGCTGGACGGGGACACTTGCGTGTGTGTCACCCCCCGCCCTCTCCCTTCCCAACTCAGCCTCCTCGCCAGTGGTGAAATGTTGAAATATGCCAATCCGAAACATGACACTTGGCGAAAAAAGTGACGCGGTGTGTGTGTGTGTGTATGTGCGCGCGCTCTCGCGGTTAAGTTTCCCTCCTTGTCATGGTCCCGCTCAGATGTCCTTGTGCTTGCAATGCATTGAGGGACTGTCGCTGCTGCATGAGGAGAATGCTCAGCCCGCAGATAACTGTCGGAGCGCTCCTGCTCATCCACTCATTCCAGTATTCCGCCTCTAATGGTAACGTATGACCTCCATCTTTGTGTTCAGAGGCCCTATTTATATGCCAGAGCCAAGGAAAGTCCTTTTTTTGTTTTTGTTTTTTTGTTTTTGTTTTTTTGAGGTGTCCAGTTTCACGTGAGCCCACCAAATAATGCTGTGACGCTAAAACTTTTGTTGTTGAGATTCTAAATTATGTGAATACTGGAAAAAAGACGTGCACTCATAACTGTTCCCCACTGATTCCTGCAGATGCGCCATTCTCACTCATCAACAAGGCCACTGGTTTCTGCCTGGTGAAGAAATCCACCCGCTGCGCCGACCTACGCTGGACGACCGGCGACCGCCTCTTTGTGACCGGCACTAAGAAGTGTCTGGGGGTGCAGGGCAAAAACGTGGGGAGTGCAATCGGCCAGTATGACTGCGACGACAAGAGCGAACTGCAAAAGTGGGAGTGCAAGAACGGGACGGTGCTCGCCCTGAAAAACCAGCAGCTCTACATCGAGGTCAAACCGGATGAAACCGTTGCCCTCTCCCGCACGGCAGGGCCCAACAATGAACTGGTGATCACGGGGACGGCCAGCGGAGCCTGCACAAGAACCTACAGAGGTATTAAAGAAGTCAACTGTCTTCACATCAATGGTCCATCTTAGAAGCAGAGGTGCAGATGGTTTGGAGAACAAACCAAAAACACCTGCTGCAAGTCACTTGTTTTGTTGTCTTCAAGCTGTTTTGCAACCTGTTTTGCCGTCTAACATATTCATTCTCCACTTTGCATGGTGCCTTATAAACTGAGCAGGTGGTGGTGGATGTTTCACCAGCCTCTGTCTCTCTTTCAGAGCTTTTCACCATCGAAGGGAATGCCTTTGGTCGGCCCTGCATGTTTCCTTTCATGTACAAGGACCGCTGGTTTTCTGACTGCACCAGCTATGACTCTTCAGTTAGGCGGAACTGGTGCGCGGTGGAAACCAGATATGAGCGCGAGCAGTGGGGTTACTGCCCCACGTCCTGTGAGCATGGCTGATTTCTTTTCACCCTCATTATCCGATGTTTAAGGCTCGAGTCTGAATTAATGATTTGTGTCTCGATGCTCCACAGCCACAGAACACTGGATCAACAACCCTATCACAGGGGCGTATTATCAGATCAATGCTCAGTCTATGCTGACGTGGAAACAGGCGCAAACCAGCTGCAAGCAGCAATCAGGCACCCTTCTCAGCATCGTCGACCCTCACGAGCAGGCCTACTTCACAGGTGAGGCGCCATCGTGTGGAGGTTTGCCGGTACTGACTAGGTTTCAGTGATCAACCATGTGGCAGATGGAGAAATTTGATGGTTGCTTTGAGGAAAGGTTTAGGCTTAGGGTAAGGGTGTTTTTCTTTTTTAGGTTATTTTCTGAGAGGAAGTGTATAGACTTGTAATTGACGTAGTGGGTTAATCAGGTCTGCTCATGTTTCAGCAAAATTTCAAACAATATTTCTTGCAACTGTTATTTCACTGGCCTGTTTACAGCCGAATGACTTGTCATTTAAAAACTTACCGTACATTAAAACATTAAAACTTGCAGCTCCATTCAGTTGCCATAACTGATGGATATGTTGTAAAAGATGATGCGGGTAATCAGAGTGTGTTTGACTTTGTTCTATCTTGGCACCCAAACATACACCCACACACAGCGATGCTGGCTAGAGAGAAGCACAAACTTTGGATCGGACTCGTTCTAGACTCAGTGCACAATTGGCAGTGGATTGATGGGAGACCTTTCCGCTATCTGAGATGGAACGCAGGTAGGCATGTTTTATGAGTGCTGCAGGGGAAACGCAGAGATTATGTATCAGCTTGCACACTGCTGTAGTTCCATCTAGCAATATCGCCGCACCACATGTGAGGAAGTGGAAGAATGAATGAGGAAACAAAATCTAGTAAACTGCTAACTGTTACTTACGTGTTATGTAAGATCACCTCAGCTTGAAGGATTAGATTTGATCACTTGTTTGGACCTTCAGATGAAGTCATGCTCCTGTTTCAGGTCATCCTCTTCCCAACCCGGGACACAACTGTGCCATGGTTGATTCTGCTGCCCAGTATCACTGGCAAAGTTCCTCTTGTGCAAAGAAAATGGGATATGTCTGCTTCAAAGAGGGAGCAGCTCCTCCTCCTCCTCACGGTACAGAGAAATGGCGATTCTATTCTATTCTATTCTATTCTATTCTATTCTATTCTATTCTATTCTAGCACGCCTTCACTTTATTTTTGTGTCCTGATCAGTTGAGGCTGGATATTGCTCAAATCCCTGGATTCCCTATGAGGGCCATTGTTTCCACCTTCATCGCACTCCCAAAACATGGTCTGACGCACAGATCGAGTGCCGGAAAGAAGGAGGGGACCTGGTGAGCATCCGCAACATAGAGGACCACAGCTTCGTTATCTCTCAGCTCGGCTTCGGTAGGTTACTCACAGACACGCACACACATACTGGGAGCCAGATGTCATTGAATCTCAAGTTTGACTGTTCTTCAACTTGGATGGTTCTTTGGTTCTGGACAGATTGAATCCTGGGTGTTTATCTGCTATTGAATTCCAACCCAAGAAGTTTATTGATTACAATAACTGAGAACCTCAGTAAACACTGCAATTGCTGCCTTCATCTCGGTAATTGTTTGAGGTGGACACATGTAGTGGCATGTTCACTTGTCTGCTCCTGCAGGAAGCAGCGATGAGCTCTGGATTGGACTGAACGACAGGAGGATAGAAGGTCTGTTTGACTGGAGCGACCACTCCACCGTCACCTTCTCCAGCTGGGAGTTCGGCGAGCCGGCCGTCTCTGTTAACGACGAGGACTGCGTGCTCATTAGAGGGGAGGTGAGGGTCTCACGGTGTTCTGGTTCTCTCATGCTTCGTCATCTCAGTTCTCATGAAACATCAGTGCCTGCCGTTTGTTTATCTTCTGGAGGTTGTGGGGGGTGGTAATTAAAACAGATAAGAACTGAAGAGGCGTCTTGGGTGGGGGTTTGAACCATCTTGAAGATCCAACCCAGTCCAGTTCCAACTTCTACTTGGACACCATCACCTGGCTGGGCGAACCCTCGCAGAAACATTAATACACTGTATGTTTCCCAGGGAGGGAACTGGGCGGACCGCTCATGTGATGAGCAACATGGCTTCATCTGCATGAAGATGAGTACCGTGGATCGCCCCGGAGATGAAATTGAGATTGACTTGGGTTGCAAGTTTGTAAGTGGCTTGATTACATATGAAACACCTTGTGCGTCAGGACATGCCAGGTCTAAAAAGTACAATTTTGAGGTGGGACTCAGAAAGGTTGTTTACTGCAGGGGTGGAAACGACATGGTTCCTACTGCTACTTTGTGGGCACGGAGACCAAGACGTTCGAGGACGCAAATAACGACTGTAGGAACTCGGGCTCGTACTTGGCTGATGTCTCCAGCGGGTGAGGACGAATTTGTTTTCAGACATTTGGTCTGTGGGCAGTGGTATCACTCTGATCCATTCTTGGCAAACCTCCTCTTCAGGGTGGATAACGCCTTCCTCGTCAGCTTGGTGGGAACCAGACCGGAGAGAAACTTTTGGTTGGGTCTCTCAAACCAGAGGAACATAGATAATTTCATGTGGACCAACTCCAAGCCGGTGACATACACTCACTGGAACGCTGACATGCCAGGTACACCCCACCGCTGACGGCTGTGCCGAGGAGCACTGCGGCGTCGCAGTGAGACTGACGTTCTCTCCATCAATAGGACACCGGCAAGGCTGTGTTGCCATGGCGACTGGGATTTTTGCCGGACTGTGGGACCTGCTGCCCTGCACCAATCAAGAAAAATACATCTGCAAGCATCTGGCGGATGGTGCTGTGTTAACCCCGCCTCCGCCAACACGACCGCCTCTGCAGTGCGCTGAAGGCTGGGCGCCGGTGGGCTCCAGGAACTTCTGCTTCAAGGTCAGCCCGCAAGTCTGGAGATGAATGCGTCGTCGATCACGGCCTAAGCAAGGAAGAAGAGAATCTGAGTAAAACGTCCAAACCGCCTTCGTCCACAGTTCTTTACAGGCCCGCGCTCAGATGAGAAAACCTGGTTCGAGGCTCGCGATTACTGCCAAGCCATCGGAGGAGACCTGCTCAGCATCCACAGCGCCCCTGAACTCCGAGTGGGAACGTACGATGCTCTGACACACAAAAGATTGTTTCTCTCGGTCTTGATATGCTACTTGCTTAAAAAAAAGTCAGGCCTGCACCATCAAAATTGGCAGTTAAATACCATCTTAAATTTTTCCAACAATTCAATTCAATTCAATTCAGTTCAGTTCAATTCAATTCAATTCAATTCAATTCAGTTCAGTTCAGTTCAGCTCAGTTCAGTTCAATTCAATTCAATTCAATTCAATTCAATTCAATTCAATTCAATTCAATTCAATTCAATTCAATCAGTTCAGCTCAGCTCAATTTTATTTGTTTTGCACCAAGTCATAACAGAGGTTCTCACGGCGACCCATTGTTGAATTGCTGTAAAAAAAGTTTTATATTTAGCAAAGTTAACCTGTCATTATTTAGA
The DNA here is from genome assembly GCA_900312935.1 of Carapus acus. Lineage (NCBI taxonomy): Eukaryota > Metazoa > Chordata > Actinopteri > Ophidiiformes > Carapidae > Carapus > Carapus acus. Next base: position 1,001 of record OMPJ01008955.1, on the reverse strand, counting down.
GTGTTTGATAGAAATATAATTCCATGCATGTATTGATATATGCATTTATCATTTTTGGGCCTCTTTTCTGTAGCTATGGTAGAGCTTGGATTGGACTCAATGCCCTTGACCCCTCAGTCGGTTACGCGTGGAGCGATGGATCCCCGGTCAGTGAAATGTTTCGCACCTCACGCTTTGCATTTTACTCATTGGCGCACAGTCCCTGGCGGGTTTGAAAAGCTTCTCTAGTCATTGTTGATTTGATACAGTTGATTATATTTTCTTTTTTTCTCCATTCATTATTTCACAGCTTAATTTCCAGCACTGGCAGGAGGGAGAGCCAAACAACAAAAACAATGTGGAAGCCTGTGTGGAATTCCGACTTTATAATTGGGATCAAAGTGGGTCTTGGAATGATGTCCAGTGTGACAGCTACAATGACTGGCTGTGTCAAATCAGAGCAGGTAAGGCCACGCAAATGTCTGGGATGTTCTTATTTTGACAGTAAAATTAAATCCAGCTCAAACCAAAGCACCTTTAACCTCCAAAGTGAAGACATTGATATTTGCATTTACTGACATCTACAGGCTTGACTCCAAAGCTGCCACCAAACATCACTAATGTGGGTACGTTCATGCACGCATGCACACAGGCATGCACACATGCACACACACATGCACAGGTTGAGTTGTCCAGGCCTGTAATTTCCTTGTCAAACCCTCGCAGGCCATAATATGACCTCTGACGGCTGGTACAAGTGGGGAGGGAATCAGTATTACCTCAACGACAACTCCATGGCCATGGAGGATGCCCGGCACTTCTGTAAAATGAGACATGGCGACCTGGCCGTCATCAACAGCGCGGCGGAGAACACCTTTTTATGGAGACTGGTGAGCAGCCTATGTCAGGAGCCTCAGAGATCCTGTGGAGTCCACACACAGGCAAACACTACTACAGCGTTGTGTGTGTGTGTGTGTGTGTGTGTGTGTGTGTGTGTGTGTGTGTGTGTGTGTGTGTAGATA
>OMPJ01008954.1:10520-24694 GCA_900312935.1 Carapus acus | reverse complement strand
GTCGCTAAAAAACCAGCTGGTTGGAGGTTTTATTCCAGGCCTGGGCTACAAGTGCTTTAGCAAGGCACTGACCCAATGAAACTGCTACACCAGGGGTGGGCAAACATCTGGGCTCAAGGGCCACGTGACTTTTAACCCTTAGATGCAAATGTGGGGTCAAAACTGACCCAACAGTTGTTTTTATTTAAAATCTTTATTAAGAAAAAATGTAATATATTCATATTCCAGATATTTCTCATTAAACATGTTTGTGACATAAGGCATTATTTTTCTTTATTTTTGTTTTCATTCATTTTGAGAAAAATCGCAACATTAGAAAAATTTGAGAATTTTATATGGGGTCGAAAATGACCCCACTGGTGAAAGAGTTTAGGTATTAGTAGGTTGTGCATCCAAGGGTTAGCAAAGGTCAGCAAAAGGTGCAGACTTATCAAACAGAAATTGAAAAAAAAGCACAACTGTGTTACATTATTTACCTTTTAATAGGACCAGTTTTGTTGAATCAAAGTCTGGTATTAGTTTTGTTGTTGTAGTTTTTGTTTTTTGTTTTGAATGCCGTCAAAATTGTGAACTCTGTGCCAATCTTTGGCGGGCTGCATCAAAAAGACCATCGGGCCTGATGTGGCCCATGGGCCGCAGTTTGCCCACTCACATGCTACACAGCTGCACCTGCTGAGCAGCCCATTGCTCCTTGACAGGCAGTTCTCCTTCCAGGGGGTGAAATGAAGGAATGAATGGATAAATAAACAAATAAACCACCATCTTCGTCGTAATCGTCGTGACAAAGTGTCTGGAACAGATAGAGAAAATAAAGAGCTGGTCTGAGAGCAAGACTCGCACGCAAAACGCTAGCACGCGCAGCACACACGCACACACACACAAAGCCAAGTTTTTGTCCAGGGTTATCATAATTGGGTTCGATTTTTTCCGTTCTTCTTTATAACGCTGGATTCCTCCCAGTTTTTCCGGATAAATTACTCATTATGTTTGGATACCCCGGCCCCAAACACCAAGATTTGTGCTGCCATTACGCCACATTACCTCCAGCGGTGCAAATACCCCAGATAGGAGCGTTGTGTTTGCCGTGGACGGCCGACAGTGGACACAAGGTCCCGCCGGGTTTGATTGCCGACCACCTTACATGGACATTCGAGGAGGTTTGAGCGTCGGCCGCCCCCCCCACCCACTTGTCCTTCAGCCGTCCGTGTGAAACTATTCAATACGAACCCGTCTGACGAGATGATGTCACCCGTGTCTACTTCCTGTATCTTCCTCTTCCACTTTGGGTTGGAATTCGCGGCGCAGACGAGTCGAATTGCGTCTGCGTCCCGGCACTCGGCAGATAGAGCGGCCGCAGCCCGGCGACGCTATCGGGGGCCCAGCGGGCTTCAATCCCAAACCATGACCTCACGGCACTGTGGGAAACGTCTGCGGTTCTCTACCTCCGCGGCAGTTTAATTCAATCACGCGCTCCTCTGTCAGCGTGACGCTACGTAAACCGTCGGTGGAGGCGGCGAGGGAGCTGACGCAAAACACCTGTTTACGCGGTGGGGGCCACGTTTTAAGAGGAGCTGACGGACGGGCGGGCGTGCGGGAGGAGGAGGGACGTGTTTCGGCGAAATGTGCCGCGAATTAAAGGCTTGATGGTTCGACGCACGCGCGGGAGTGCGGAGACGCGTTTTGAGGTGAAGCTTCAACATGAATTTAGCGTTAGCATTGTCGGCGACCGGTGGAGGTAAAAACATGGCCGTTTTTGGAGGAGAGCGCCAAGTATTGTCAAATCGGATTTGTATCATGGCAAAACACACCAAGTGGGAGCATCCACACACACGCGGGCACACACACACACGCACACACACACGTAGACATGTTTTTGACAAGGGGCTTCAACTTGAATTTATCTTTTGAATTGTAAACACCACACGGCCATGCGGGTTCTGACATTTTTGCAGGGAACAGACATTTTTGTCAACTAGAATTTGTACCACAGCGAAAGATGACATGCAGAAGCACTCACACACACGTACACACACACACACTTCTTTGTATCTATCCCCTCGCTCCTAACCGAGGGGGTGTTTTGGACCATACGCACGCCCCCAGAGTGGCTGGAGTCCTCCCAAAAGCTCTCTCGACATAGTTGGAGCTGGAGATGCATCGCCTGAGGGAGTCCTGGTAGGTGCTCGCCCGCCCGCCGCCATTACTGCGGCCGCGCCCGTCACCACCGCCACCGCCACCCCGCCACCGCTGCGAGCCAGCATGGGTTAAACATCCGTGGCTCTCAGGGTGGGATTTTTATGAGTGGAAAGCCAGAGCGACGCTGGTGTGCACACACTGATCTGTTTATGTCTTTGCGCTGCGTGCGTGCTGGCTGAGGTCATTTCTCCGCTTTGTTCTCCTTTGTTGTCATCGGCCCAGAATCCAGAGACGAAGCCCCCGGCTCGGAGGGTCCTCGCTCGCTCGCAGACCCCATGCTAACATTTATAACTACTGTCTGTCTTCTCTCAGCTTACAACTCACTCCAGTGGGCGCGCGCCGACGCCAAAGCCTGCCTGCCATTCATCAGCACCCTTTTGATCAAGCGTAAGATGTTGTTCGCGCCGATCGGCTGCCGCAGCGCCACCATGCACACTGAGCGAAAACACCTTGTTTTACTGAAGGCCTGGTTTATATTCTACAGCAGCGGTCTCCAACCCCCGGCCACGGACTAGTATCGGTCTGTGGGTCAATGGGAAGGGTAACGATACAGAACTTATGCTATGTCCGATTTATTTATGATCTGATTCTGAACGTTGTTTTATTTTGAAAGGTGACCATACCCTCTCGGTCACAACCGTCTTTGAGTCACTCTTGACGTATGCTAAGGTGCTAGCCTCGGTCACGTTGCATCCTATCTGCCTCTGGTCCAAAACCTTGGCGCGGAACCGCGGCGTGCGCTAGCTTCTAGCTTGCCATGCTAGTGCGTTCAGCGGTAACAAGCCGCCCAGGTAAATCCACACGATCTAAATGTGACCACACTTCACATTGAAAGGCCTTTCAGCATAAAGTTAAATATAAAATCCACAGATAAATAATCGCATAGTAAAATCATGAGGCGGCCATTTGTGAGGCGTCACGCCGCGGTTCATCTGTGTCATAGCGGAAGTATGAAAATTTGTCGCGCTGATGGATGTTTTGTCTCCAGCTCTGGCTTGGAAGAGCCTCATGTTTGTGTTGACATTTTAAGGAAGACACTAAAACAATTGTTCTGTGAGTAATCGTCGCCTGCAGCTCCCGCGGGGGCCCTCGGTGAAGCTGGGCCTAACTGACGCACACCAGCATGACTCACCGCGCGAACCACAAGAACTCTGTGAGACAAACTATTTCACATCGATTTGTTGTGTTTGGTTTGTGGCCACGGCTCAAGTGTGGTAATGCTCCCTGGGTTGTGGTGAAATAATGGAGTGCGGGGAGGGGAGGGTGTGAGCGGAGGAGAGGAGGGGGATGAACATCGCTCTGCCGTATCGCTTACTAATCAAACAGCACCGTTGTGCAGAGGACAGGGAGGGAGAGAGAAAGGGAGGGATGGAGGGAGAGTGGAGGGGATGAGAGAAGGAGAGGAAGAGGGAGAGATTCTGCAAATCATACACACAAATAGAAATACACTGCACACACTCACACTCATACATTGATGACAACCAGCGTGCACATCAGGAGCACTGCCTCAGTGACCTTGAGTGTCTCAAGGACGTTGAGGTACCTTTCTCTGGGGGAACCTCAGGAGGTTCCACCAAGAGACTTTCTCCACAACCTGGATCGTGACCTCTAGTTACGGGCCTTTAGTTTCACCCACCGGGTCTCCGCCACTGTGGGAAAAAATGTTCCAGAATGTTCCAGAATCCAATCAGACCATCTGATGAAGTGAAAATACGAAGCATTTCACGGTTTCCCTCCCTCGGGTACCGACGGCAGGATTGGTGTCAACACAGCGCCGACACCAGGGGAGGCCAGAACCGTGTGACGCTGTGGTCGGAGGGGCGGATTCTCTTATTACAACCCACATCGGACCAGGTCGCGGGCGGTGCATGGGGGGTTGGGGGGTTCGGGAGTTAAGGGGGAGCCCTGGCGGCCAGGACAGGAAGAAATGAGGTCACTGCCCGGGGAATATCGCAGAATCCCACCTGACGTGGATGCTTTAATTTATTGCACATTGGTTCAAAAGTGAGACCACATTGTTACCTATGACCCACTTCATCACCCATCCAGCGTGTTTGTGGTCCAACATGTGGGGTGGTGCTGCCTTGCAAATTCCATCTGCCCCCGATGTCAACCGCGTCATCCTAGCTGGCCTGCAGCAACCAACGAACTACGTGACACTTGCAGGTTTCGACCCGTTTGATGTACCCGGCGTTCCAAAAAAACAGGTTAGCACGCCATGTTGCGCTAGGTCGACTCAGACCAAGAAAGACACGCAAGCTAACAAAAGTAGTAGCTTGTTTTGAGCGGATCTACATGCGTCATCCCTCATTTTAGTGCGACAAAATGATGTTTCCTTGTTATTTCTGCTCTGTAAAACACATCTACTCCACCTCACGCCTAATGATGGATTCAATCATGAGCCACTCAGCCTTTGCGACAGCGTGACAACTTTCTCGCTGCGTTTCTTTGACACCATCGCCTCGCTTATTTTCTCCACATTAATCAAAACTATGACACTAATTATTAGGAAAATTTTCTCCCCGGGCCGTAACTGCGGGAACTTTTCATTCGGGGACTCTCCCTCCACATCACCAGGCCCCCGCACAGTCAACAGCAGCCTTGAGTCATTGTTGACGAAGAGGTTCATGGTTACTTCACACCATGCGGGAGCAAAACGTCAAGAATAATACAAAGACTGGAGCCTTGGTTGGTTGCATGTGTGTGTGTGTGTGTGTGTACACGTGCTGATGTATATGAAGAGAAAGGTTCAACAGATAGCGGCCATGTTGGACTCAGTCTACAACAAGACCATTTGATTAGCTAACTGGCACTGTTGTCCTTAATCATAGCATTCCTATCACGATATTTTCTCAGTTTGAGAGCGGCCGCCCTCAAAGTCTCCATGTTTGGGAGCAGTGTCACCAGTGGCAGCCAACCATCACCGAGCGTGACGAGTAAACAGAGAGAATAAGCGCCAAATTGATTTCATATTGATTCCCCCAACAGCCAAACAACTGTCTCCAACACGGAGGCCTGCGCCATGATGCTCCTCTCTCGGCTACAAGGGGTCGCGTTTCAGCAATATGTCCTCCACGCTTAAGAAAAAAAGAGACAAAATTGGGGAAAGAGTGATTTGTTTTGTCATACGGCGTCATGACTTCACAACATGGCGAAATTGTTGTCGCCGTTGGAAATGAGGCGCCATCCCGGCGTGTCAACAGTAAACAGAGGTCGGATGGTTCCAAGCGGATTAAAGGCGTCAAAATGTTCTGAGATGTTCTAAATGAGAGCGTTGCTGCGGCGCTGTTTGTCACCAAAGAGCGAAAAGGTTCTACACAACTTGACGGCCAATTTGACAGCCACATTTGGCTTGAGAGGTCCGTGGGGGCGGGGCCACCTGCGGCCTTCCCTCACCACCCTCTGACTCACGTGGCCTCAGTTTTCTGCATTGCTCCTCGTTGTGAGAAGCTTGTGACTGCATTGGGCGATAAGTTATAACCACTCAAACACACCCACGCCCACACACACCAGCCAACAAAAGTACAATTACTGTAAGTTAGCGTTCCCCCTTGACTGACTGTATATGTATATAATGTATTCCACGTCTAAACGCTCAAAAGTGTCACATTATTGTTTCTGAAACATAAACACATCCATTCACTCATTCACACACCTACATACACACTCACACGGGGCCTTGTCATCGGTGGGGCCAGAGCCCAGCCTGCTCTCAGCATGAGATCCGTAGGCGCTAGCTATTATTTAGGCAAATACTATGTGATTTATGCCCCGTCTCCCCCCCGGGACTCAGAATTCCACGTTGATGTAATACCTTTACGTCTGTCGGGAAGCAGACGTAATCCCGCAACACACCAGCGTAAACACGGCATAGTGAAACATTCACCTCGAAAGCGAAAAGCGGCCTGAAACGTCGCTTTTAATTATTGTCATTAGCCGTAACAACAAATGTTGTTTGAAGCAGAAGAGTGACAACTGCGCTCTGTCTGGCTTTGGCTGCGAGACGGCCAAAGAAAAGTCGCCCTGCCGTGACATCACGGATGTTTGTGGACGCCAGGCGGTTGAATTAATACCTGGAATACTAAATAAGGGCGGAGCGCAAACACGGATTTTTGAAACTTTCCGTGTCGGGCGCCACAAACACATAAATCAGCATCTGTTTAGCTTTGGCCCAAACTCACACTCTTGTTTTAACACATCACCTCCTGGTCACGCCACATACGATACACGCTCAGGCCTGGGACGGCGAGCACAGCCGAGTCAGGGAAGCAGCACAGCAGGTGATGGAGGTCAGAGGTCAGATGGGTGGGGGCGGGGTCGGGAACGGCAGAAGAAAAGTGTCTGCTCAGTGGGCCATCGAGCCGAGGATACAATAATCGCCGTGACCATTACAAGGATTGGCTCTTCCGATTGTGGGAGTGGCCGCGAAGCTGAAAATCTCCACGGACGCTAACGATGTGCTGCCAAGGATGGTGGGGGCTGATTGGTTTCAGCCGCGGGCTTTGGGCTCCATCAGCGACCGAGGAGTCCGTCCTCCCTTCTGTAACGTCTCCTCGCACGGGGCACCGGGTGCAACCCTGGGGAGGGTCGTCTTGCAGAAGCCAGTTCTGACTCACAAAATTCTATCCAGCAAATCTGCTTTCGCTTGACGAAGGGCAAAGAAATTGTGTGGAGAGGCGTAGGTATGATTGGAGAACGTGACGTAAACTGGGGTGGGCAACATACGGCCCGTGGGCCACATCAGGCCCAACGCTCTTTTTTATCTGGCCCGCCAAAGATTTTCAATTTAATGCACTGGCAAATACAGCTGAACACCAAAACTGGTGCTATCAGACGATAAATAACGTAACACCTTGATGCTTTTTTTCGGTTTCTGTTTGTTATGTCTGCACCTTTTTGCTGATGCTGCCCGTCTGTCAAAATTCGGCCCCTGAGCCAAGATGTTTGCCCACCCCTGACTAAAAAGAAACACAAACGGCATGTTGTCGTTTAGCGGACGCAGAGGCATCAGGGTGTTGGTTGGTCTCTCCATGAAATCGTTTCCTGGCACACAGACGAATTCCCGCAGCAAAATGTCGCAATTCCAGCCCTGTGGTCTCAGCGGCAGCATCCCAGATGTCTTCCCCTCCCCGGAGGCGTGGCCACGGAGATCACGCCACAGTAGTGTTGGAACAGTGAGCAGACAGGTAGCGGTGGCGCGCGTATGCCTGAGATTATGAAAATAAAATTGGGGTTTATCCCCTCTCTTCTCCCGGGCCTTTCGCCGCTCGCCGAGCGAGAACATCTGCCGCCCGTCCTCCTGGCATTGGACACAATAATGGTTCGGCCCATTTCATAGATTGGTTCTCGCGATTCTGGAAGTACCTATCTGGATCCCATTTGGACGACAACCATGACAACAATCACGCCAATGTGGAACAGACTGTGTAAAACCACACAGGTATCTGAGTACACACACTGTCTCAGCGTAAAACATGATCAGCGCGAGCTGCGAGCTGAATGTGTCGTTTGTGAGCCACCATCAAGAGGAATTAAACACCGAGGTCTGACCAATGGAGGGAGAGAAGGAGAGAGATGCAGACAGAGCACGGCCAGGCCTATTGTTGTTGTTGTTGTCCTCGTTGAGGACAGCAGCCCCTACGGGGTGATCGTCCCTCTTTAATCATCACCGGCTCTGTCCAGGATTGTGGCCGCGGCCCAAAAGGGGAACACATCCATTAACCCCTCACCCCCAGCCATGAAGACAAACACACTCTGGGCTGCCATTCCGTATGAGTCACCGGCCTTTTCACACCACCAACCGGCGTGCACGAGCGCGAGCGCTAGCGCTAGCGGGCGATTTCCTGAGCGCGGCGTCGCGCCCTTCCTAGAAGCCCTCCGCCGTGGTATCTCGCTTTCAACTTTTAACCTCCCTCTCCCAACCTCCATCCCTCGGACACTGGACGTGGCGAAGGTTGAGTGACGTAGCAAAAGAGGCTTATCGCGTTCACAGGGCGAGTGGTTTGGAATGTGAGGATTTATCTGCAGAATAATACAGGAATGAGCCCGAGCCAGATCGCCTGTTTGGCACGCACGTCTCGGGTCGGGGAGCGGGAGGTTTGAGGGGCGATGAGGTCTTTGCCTGCAACACGATGAGCGTGGATAGAATTTGCAGGCCAATCAGCGCTGATTTGGAGTTGAACAGGGGTGTTAATCAAATGTGCAAATCCGGCGTGACATCCATCTGTCGCTGAAATCGGGGAAAAGCACCTCCCTTTGGATTGCCTTTGGATTCTCTTTTTCCGGATGGCGTCAGCTCGGCGCTCACGGTGGCTTTGTCTCTTTGCGCCCATCTCCCTCTCAGGACATGCCTACATCCCACTGCGCTGGAATTTACAAAATGTAACCCCGGCTCAACGTAACCACAACCACAGCCATCTATAATCCTCAGCATTTACTTTGCTGGAGGTTGTCTGAGGTAGCACGCAGCTCGGGAAGATGTTCTGCCTGGGAGAGCTGGTTTATTAACAAATTCCCATTTCCATGTGCCACCGCCGTTCTGTGGGTTATTGTGACCTTCCTTTAACTCTGTAAACAAAAGATGTTTAGTTGTGCTCGCATAAACAAATTTTCAAAGTATTTCCACAGCGCAATTGCCCAACCTCTCTAAGCTTGAATGCCGCCCCACGCGCAGGTCCTGAGGGCTGATCGTAATGCAGCGATACACTCGGCCACGAGCAAACTTTTTTTTTTGCGTCGGAACGGTTTAATCAGCAGAGCAGCGCCCGATGTAATGAGGCCATTTGTATCAGAGGACTGATGACTTGGATGAGAGGAGGTGTGCCAACATTATGACAGCGATACAGTCTGAGGTCGCGAAACTTGCTGATTAAGAAGTCGATATCTTATCAGAGGAAACATACATCTGCTATGGTGATATCACACCTCTGTCTCAACAAAGCCGCGAGTGTATCAGATGATGCAGCGTTAAGGATATCTCGCTTAAACAAAAGCAGGGTCTGCATATTATGTATTGCAGGTGTTTATCTTTGAAACATGTTGTAATGTATTCCTGATTTCACACGTGATTTCTATCTGAGCTTATTCACACATTCGATAAATGCGGTTCCTCTGCAAGGGTGCAACCAAACAGACGCGCTATTGTGTTGTTGCGTGGTAACAAATGTTGCTTTGGCTGTGGTGGTGGCATCTCAATTAAATGGAATGCGGCTAAGCCATGTATAAACTGTCAAGCAACAAGGCTGAGCAGGGACCAGTGTGAAAACAGTTGGTACTGTGTGTATTGTCTCATGGTTCTTGTATGACGGAGGCTAAAGTTGCCTAATGCTGTGATTCTGGCAGAGGTATACAAATGCTGCACTGCCTTAAATGGGAAACAGAGACCAAGACCTGTGCTTTACTACAACACGGCTCTGATTAAGACCAGATTGGACTGCCTGCGCTGGGTTGTGACCAACAGCCAACTCTAATTCAGGGAGAGAGTGTTTAGACTCTGCTTTGCATATATTTGTGTTAATCTCTGCTCTCTATTATCATCGTCACTATTATTATCTTAAGTGGACATTGCAGCACGAAGAATACTGGGAATCACTGGAAACCTCTACTGTTTTGGGTTTGATAAGTGCTGTTTACCTTTCATTCGTAGCATTTCCACAGGACAAGTATACACAAACCAAGATGATATACAAGCATGCATTAAAGAACCACACACCACTTATGTGTGAAGTTTGTGGCCCAATAGGGAAAACGTCCTCTCTCCTGTTCCACCCGCCTTCACAACCGTCCCACTAAGAATTTGTGTAGATTTACTCCCATCTCGTGGTCAAAATGGAAATTTTATGAAATAAAACAGAGGTACCGATACGCATACGAGCACAGATAACATGATACGAATGAAATGCCAACAATTCATAAATACAATGAAATGCTGAGATTTACACGTGACAATAATCATAAACTGCCGGGTTGACCACAAGTAGTCCATTCGCAAAGTGGTATGACGCGTTTGACAAAATCTTTCTGTACCTCCTTACTTGCCGTAGAAATACGTCATCGACACGCGCCCCAAGTGAGCAGTTATGGACGTACCCTCACGTTGAGGAATATATGACCTTTTAACGGTTGTTTTCAGATCGATTAGGTGAGTAATTTCTTTCTATTCGGTTAAGACAAAATCTGCCTTATTACCTGTAAAAACAGACCGCTCATTAACTAAAGGATAGAGGACGAAACTGGTGGTAGAACCCATTTGGTTTATGTCAGATGAGACACATTTCAGTCAAAACGAATCGCAGTGAACCTGTCATTTATCAATCTGATATTTTCGTGACAGATTTCCCCAAGATGTCAGTGAAACAGGCTTCTGTTCACGCCAAGTGGGTCATTGGCAGAGTGATCGGGACCAAGATGCGTAAGACTGCCAAAGTCCGTGTCACCCGCCTGGTGTTGGACCCTTACTTGCTGAAGGTACGTTGACACGACCACAAGGGACTCACAAACATACTAAATAAGCATGATAGCAACTGTCTACTCACAATAGTCCTCTCCTGTTGTTGTTTAGTACTATAATAAGAGGAAGACTTACTTCGCCCACGACGCTCTGCAGCAGTGCACGGTGGGGGACGTGGTTCTCCTCAAAGCCCTGCCTGAGCCCAGATCCAAACACGTGAAGCACGAACTGTCCCAGATTGTGCACAAAGTGGGCCGTGTGCTGGACCCCTTCACAGGGAAAAAGGTGGAGGGGAGTGAGTTTCTGGAACCCCTGGGTGATCCCTCAGAAGCCGCGTCGCTATCTGCCATGCTGCAGGAGCTGGACATCTCAGCCGCCGGAGCACCGAGCCAAGCACCAGACACATCGACACCCACGTCTTCGACTCTATAATTATGCGTGAAATATTCTCCTTGTTATTTTCTTGTTAGTGAGTTACATTTATTGTGTTATCAAATGTACATATAAATAAATTACTGTTTTGGAAACTAATCTAAATATGCCATCATTTTTTCCTAGCTTATTTTTTTGCAAGAATAATGGCGATTAGCTTTCCCCTGAAACTTAGGGTAATATGGGGACATGCCAATGAAAAAAGACGTTAAAGCAGTCTTAAAAAATTATTCACCCCAGAAGCCTACAATTATGTCTATCATCAAGAAACAGTTGCGCAGCTGTTGGGAGCAAAGCAAAAAATGTTTTAAGGTTCTACCTATAATAGCGGTGTTCTTTGAACGGTGTTCAAGAATTTAGAAAACACATCTATTGCAGATATTGTGAGGTGTGATTTATTCATCAATCCACAGATGTCATCGACAGTGTAGATGATGCATGCACAAATCGCAGGATTTTATTTTTCAGCGATTCCGATAAATTCTCCCCGCAACACATAAAACACAATGACTACCTTTTTCTTGTCTTATCTTCACTTTTAAATATTTGAGTTTGATATGTGTGATTGTGTGATACGTGAACTTTACCGGGGTTGGTCACGTCAGCTCGCCGGGGGCCGGCCGCCTGACCTCGGGCTGTAGCTGTCAGACCCCCGGCGGCACCCATCGCCAGTGTTACAGGGAAACATGGCTACCCAGGTCCTTCAGAGAGTGAGCGGCGGTCTCACACACGCCACAAGCGGGCTGCGGACGCAAGGACGGGTCACGCTTGGTCTGAGGTTAGCCACGGAGATCATAGAATAGAGAATTATGCCTTCAAACATATCCAACACCCACAAACTTGCCAATGACTAAGTGCTAGCCGGGTAAGCTAAAGCTAAAGGCTAAAGTTGACGGGTCCGATATATTAGTATTGCGTAGTTAGCATTAGCTCCTTGGCTAATTTACCCGAACAAGCTAGTTAAAACACAAAGTTATGAACTTAAAGTTATGCTTGCACTTTTTCACACCGAAGACACAGGTGCGATATTTGCTTTCGCTGTTTTCGTGTGCATCAAGTGAAAATCTTCAAAACCAGGCTGTTGTTATCTTATAAAACTATATAAAACTTCAAGGTCACCATTCTGCCAAAGCCCCGCGGTGGGTTTGTTTATGTTGGTGAGATGCACTGCGGCGTGTCTGTCTTCGTCTGAACTTACGTCTAAGTTGGGTTTTACTTGAAAATGGGGAGCAAATATGCACGTAGCAAATGCAGATTGTTGTGGTTATTCGAGTTTGCAGCTTATGGCCAAATACTAAATGAGTCTCAGACGGCCAATTACTTCAACGTCATGCAAAATGCCTGATTAGTCAGCACAAGGCCCACCATGCAGGCGTGTTGATGCTTCAAAATCAAAACATACGATAGCACACTTTATTCTTTGGAACTAGGATACAGTCATATCTATATTGAGAGGTATCTTGGGTGAATCCTTCAGTAAGAACAGGCTTTTGTTGATTGTATTTTTGCGCGGCTGCAGCTGAATGAATGCATGGATTATTTACAGATCAGATGACAGTTATACCTTGATATAAATAATGTTGACCTCTGACATTTTGAAGCTAACCTCTAAGCTAGATGGCATACATCAGTCTATCGGTATATGTAGCTTGAAGCTTGACTGTTTTTGGTGTTGTAAATGTGTTGTCTTTCTCCAGGACTCTCAAAACTGCCCGTGAAGATAGCTGGTTCAAGTCTTTGTTCGTGAGGAAAGTGGATCCCAGAAAAGATGCTCATTCACATTTGCTTGCCAAGAAAGAAGAGAGCAATTTATACAAAATTCAGTGTATGTATCGTGTGTGTAGTTCCCGTTGGATTAACTTTGAGAATCTGTTTGTTGCTCTGCGGGCTGCTTAAATGGTGTTACTGGTTTGCAGTTCACAATGTGAAGCCGGAGTGCCAGGAGGAGTACAACGCCATGTGGTAAGAGGTCACAATAAATATCTCTTACATCTTCAGCTGCCTCGCACAGTGCCAACTTTGCAAGTGGTGCCAGCGTGTTGCAGATTAGTCTCCACCCTCATCCAAAACACCTGTGTGTGTTGCGTGTGTGTCTCCACAGTGGGGAGATTTTGCCCACCATTCATGCTGATCCTGAGTATCCCTGTGAGCTGGTCGGAACCTGGAACACGTGGTATGGGGAGCAGGATCAAGCAGGTATATTTATTGCCATTAATCGCCATTGTCAAATGAGAGGAGACTTTGGCAGCAACCTCTCGCCAAATATTAAAAACATCCACCACATTCTCCGCTTCATTGCAGCCTTGGCTGTGCTACAGTCATCCGCACTGTCCTCCATTTTAGATAAGCGGAATATGTTGTCATTCCCAGCTGTGTTGGGGTCACTCGCGAAACAGAGATAAACTCTTTTTAAGATAGTCAGGGAGGTTCAACATTAATCTGCTCCTTGTGTTGTAGTTCACCTGTGGAGGTACCGGGGAGGATACCCGGCTCTCACCGAAGTCATGAGCAAACTCAGGCAGAATAAAGTAATGCATGCAGTCATTTCTCTGGCCGCTTCATCGTCCTCATGCAGATCTGAGGGCGCGTTGTTTACTCGGTGAGTTGTCTCCGCAGGAGTTCATGGATTACAGGAGCAAGAGAGGGAAGATGCTTCAGTCTCGTAGGAACCAGCTGCTGCTTGAGTTCAGCTTCTGGAATGAGCCCGTCCCGCGGCCAGGACCCAACATCTACGAGCTTCGCTCCTACCAACTCAGGGTGATTCCATCTCGATAAATCCTTTTCAACGTTTTGTATTTTGACAGAAAAGTGTTGACAACATGCAATATTTTTGGGGTTTTTAAAAATTGTCTCTTCTTCTCCTCCAGCCTGGAACAATGATCGAGTGGGGAAATTACTGGTGAGTGACGCTGAACTTTGTTTTGATGTGTATCCAGTTTTCTCTTGAGAATGTTGTGATGGCATAAAACTGCCTAACCACTGTACCATTGCCTTTACAGATTGTAGCAGATGTGTTTGAGTGAATGGTACCTCCTGCCTCTATCCTTGCATGATGTGCCCTAAGCATGAGAGATTTAAGCCATTTAAACATCTGGAG
>OMPJ01008954.1:0-10452 GCA_900312935.1 Carapus acus | reverse complement strand
TATTCATAATTACTTGGATCATTTGGTAACATAAGATATTAGTTATCTGATCAACAAAATTTGATGTTGCCAAATTGATGTACCTGAATGTAGAAGCACATCCATGATGGCAATAATAACCTGGTTTTTGGTCTGCGCCTAAGCATCCACGTAATTGTGATTGTAATTCACATATGGCCGCCAAATCATAACAGGTGCGTAGCCTCATTATGTAACGCTGCCGTCCGATGCTTTGCAGGGCACGCGCCATCGACCTCCGCCAGCAGAACCACGAAGCAGTGGGAGGCTTTTTCTCGCAGATCGGAAGCCTTTACACGGTTCACCACCTATGGGGTGAGCAGAGTTCCCACATGAGCAAGAGTGTGGTATTCATGATCCTTAGAAAATCCCTTAGTTGCGGATAGAGCTCAGTGAAGCACAGTGGCCTGAATGTGGTCCACTTGGCCTGATGGTGGTGCTGTTTCACCTATAATTGATCCTCTCTTAGTTTATTCCATGAAGATAGGTACATTTTACAAATGCAGTCATTTGATATTCTTCCTTCCTTTAGCTTACAAAGACCTTCAGTCCAGAGAAGAAACCCGGAATGCTGCGTGGCAGCATGAAGGCTGGGACAAAGTAGTTTATTACACAGGTTTGTCAGCAGCCGTGCCCTCTCATGGATGTTCGTTCAGAATTCATGACAATGAGCAATTCCAACGTGCTTCTCTGCTTCTCTTTCCTACAGTTCCGCTCATTCAGCACATGGAGTCTAGAATAATGATTCCCTTGAAGGGTTCGCCCTTGCAGTAACAATCAACGTCCAGCCAGGTACCATCATGGAGCTCCTCACGGCCTTGCAACAATCCCACTCTGGTGTGTTGACAGAGAGAGAGAGAGAGAAAGTGTGTGTCAAGTGTGCATTGCTGGGGAATCAGCAGAACATAATTGTGTTAATTTAGCTTTTCTGATTGTTTCTTTGCACTTCTTTTCCCCGTTTTGAGGCATGGGCAAGGAAGGTCACATCTCAGATTCTGAGGTGGAAGTATTTTTTACCAGGACTCCATGATTCACAGCTGGTCACGGTACTCATCCTTAGACAAAATGCCATTTGGAGCACTCCTCTTCCTCACCACCGCCATGATCATATGTGATTCAGTTCTAGCTGCTGTGTTGCCAATCAGAGGGCGGAGAATCTAGTAAAATTCTTTTAGTTGTGTCACGGATCAAAAAGCATCAGGTGTATCAGGAATTTCCTCCCTCCGGTATTGCAAACAAAGCTCACGACTGTCTGTACAGGTATGTGTTTCAGATGATGGCCAGTTTTGGAGAGAGTTTTATCCGTTTACAGGCCGACCATGACTTTTGGTTTGTTTGTGGTTGTCACTCGGAGTTTGTTTACACGATTTTGACCCCATCAAATGATCCCAATCGGTTATTTAGTGTTGGAATCAGGTGGAGTCTAACAAAGACTCTGAACACACTGAATAAACAACTCACAGTCTGAAAACTGAACAATGACCGTCCATTTCTTTGGGGAAAACTACTGAATATGTATTTGTATGAGTCGCCTTAGAGCTGAATTCTACACAGAAGCTAAATTGTGTTTTTAACTAGAGCAGATCCAGCCAGTACCTCCAAACAACTGTATTCTTACTTTTTAGGAAAAGTGCCCAGTGTGGAACATCTTGATGCGACTGATTGCCTGTGTTTGATTGTGTGTGTTTGGCCAGGTTGTTGTTCTAAAGTGATCAGGTTGTAGATGCTCAGTTTGCCGAATGGGAATCAAAGCCAATCATGTCTGAATGAGTCCGGGATAAGGTGATTCTTCCATGTGCAAAGTGAAACTGTAATTTGTTAAAAGTGATATGCAGTGATTTCACAAGTTAGTTGTACATATTAAATTAAAGTTCTGATAAAAATGGACGTCCTCAGTCTTGCTTCTTTCGTAAATGATTCGTGCAGATTCTCCGCACCTACTGTACATTTCATGTCACTAATTATATGTGGACCACAAATCCTGATGTGAGGAATCAAACCTGGTTATACAATGTGAATTATTTCACATTTCACTCTGCACACCGAAGGTGTCAAACTCCAAATCGAGGTGATCCAACTTAAAAAACTAGGGAAACATTGTGGGTCAAACACAATATTTATTGAAAAAACCTTTATTTCTTCCTCTTCCAACCCTCTACCTCTTCCTTATTATGACCACTGACAGGACTTACTGCAATTTTGAAGTTTGTATGTTAATCAGTTATATGAGTTACGAAGACATTCTGGGACTTGTAGTATTTGTGGTGTGTGCGCTATATACCGGCAGGCCAGCTGTAATAAAAATTTGATATGATCTCGCTGGCCAAATAAAATAACATCGCTAGGCAGATTTGGCCCTCGGGCCTGAGTTTTACACTCGCTGTGTATATGGACAATCTGAAGTTGACATAAACGGTGAGCCAAAAACTATAAAATGTTGTTTAAAAAATGCCACCCTTCATGCCTAAATGTGGCTCAATGTGTGCAATCAGGTCCAAGAAAAACAACAACGCAATTGCCTTTGTTTCAAACCTAACATTTTTGATTTATTTAAATTGAGAGCATGTGAAACATGTAAACACGCTGCAGTACGACCACTCACCTATCTGTGGTTGCGATGAAGCGATTAAAAATAAGATGCAGCCGATTGGGACTCCCGCTCGTGGGGACCAACAATATCATTAAAGGCACAACAAAACACATTTAATGGCTCAGAAAAGACAGAATGCCGCTTAATGGCCTTGCTGCTAACAAACAAGCGCTTCGTTGTTTGTAATTTAGCCTAATTAATCTCATTTGCACCAATTAGGAATCCACCCAAACAGCAGTAAATGTGGAGCACTGTGGGTTGAGGTTTGTTAGTGCTGCAACCTGTAAAAGCTCCAGAGTCTATTTTCGTGAGTGTGTGTGGATAATTACTATTATGCTATATTGACGCTATTAAAGTTACATGGTAATTTAAGAAGCCGTGTTCACTGTTCCAATCAATATTTTTGTATTAGCTGCAACGATTTAATTTGTTTACCACTTGCTTGCAGCGCCGAATGCCATAAACCACATTTCATTCTTAAGTGGAGTATTGTGTGTTCATGTAAATTCATCTCAGTTTATGTTTGCACAAAGTTCGATCCAGAATTAGCAAAGGAGAACATGATACAAGAGTCAACATCTAAAAAATGACATTATTATGCTTTGACATTGACTGTGAACAATCACAGAAGCCCCAGAAAGCTTCACACATGCTGAGTCAAGCCTATAAATATGTAATTGCTTAACATGCTTATGAAACGTTGTTACTTTTGTTGTGCGCACTTGATCTTAACATCGATCTCGTTTTTTTTCATCCCTCTAACCAGAGCCAGCGCTCTGACTTTGATCTCCTTGGTTTTCAGGGAGTAGATGATGGGATTGATGGCCGGAGGGATGCAGGAGGCCAGCGACAGGCTCAGCACGCGCTGGTCCGGATCGATGAGCCGCAGATAAAAGCCCATCAGGAAAATGCTGAATATGGGGACGTAAAACATGGCCACCAGGATGAGGTGTTCCGCGCAGGTGGCCAGAGCTTTGACCCGACCGGAGACCGACTTCATCCTGAATATGACCACCAGGATGCTGATGTAGGAGAGGACGATGAAGGAGAAGGGCGCCATGAGGTTCATCATGCTATTAGTGGAGGCCAAGGACCACTGCAGCGAGTAGTCGTTGCAGGCCAGGCGGAACACGGGGGCGTAGTCGCAGAAGTAGCTGAAGACCCGCACAGATCTACAGAAGGACAGCCTGGCCATGGCGTGCGTGCTGTACGCCACGCGACCCAAGTTAAACGCCCAAATCACGGTCACGATGCAGGACATTCTCCACGGGGTGTTGATGGAGTTTTGCCGTAGGGGGAAACAGATCGCTATGAATCGGTCGTAGGCGAGGATGGCTAGAGCGTACGACTCCAGGGAGAGGAAGCCGTAGTAGAAGTACATCTGGACCAAACACAGCCTGAACGGGATGAAGTTGTCCCTCAGCAGGAAGACCTTTATCATGCTGGGAATGGTGCAGGTGTTCAGTACCACGTCAATCACGGCCAGGTTGACCACCGCCACGAACCTGGGCGTGTGTAAGCTACGATTGAAAGCGATCACGCAGATGAGGAAGACGTTGAAGACGACCGTGATAACATAAACAATGGAAAGGAAAATTATGTAAATGCCAATGTGCTGAAAAGCCTCAAATCCGATGATGTAGAAGCCTGGTGGATGAATGATGACTGAGTCGTTGTCAGCAGACCTGCGCAGCTCATCCTTCTCCATCCTGGTGCAGAAGAAGAAGATCTCAACGTTAGAATGAGATGAGAGCGCAAATATTGAACGTAAACACAGAATGAAAGCAGAAATATTCGACATGAAAACATCCAGCTGTTAGCAGGTGCTGTGTGTGTGTGTGTGTGTGTGTGTGTGGGATGGCTGGCTGGCTCACCTGTGTGTGCAAGCACGGCTGCCAAACCGACAGTGTCTGGCGTAGAAGTGTGGATTATATCCTCTGCTCTGCTCTCCAGAGGTCGTATCCTCTCATTAAGAATAACACTAATAATGAATCATTCCCATATACTATATTTTGATATGTAAGCTGATGCCGTCTAGGGACTGACTTGTTTATTATCATTGTTGCAATTATAACGTATATCCAACAACAATTACACCTTGTTAGGATCCAATTAAGGCTCATGGCATTGTATGTGAGCATCACAGCCCATTTTACAAGGTGTTTACATCATATAACTCGGTGTCAACCTTCTTTTTTTTTCATTCTTTCAACTTAGTCTGAAGCTTTACACCTCAAGTTTGGTTTGCCACCGAGATAAACACCTCTTTATCTGGCTGCCATAGAGATAAAGAGGTGTGTGTGCGTGACGAGGTGGTGTATGCGGCCTGTTCTTGAGTGACGTGGCACAATACTACTACAGTGTAGAGTTCTTGTGACATACGATCACTTATGGCGTCATTTGGAACAACAAACATCCAAGTGGACACACACACTCACACCACTGCGTCCGTGTAGGGAGGTCCCACTCCTACTCGACATTCCCCGCCACTCTGCACAATAACAATGGGTTTAAACTTTGGGTGTGTGGGACAAATAAACAGTAAGTGGGTCTCGTTTTGATGACTTAATGAATAAGTGGTCTCCAGGGTCTACTTATCATTGAGCAGGGCTCGGCGTCCCTAGACATGGACTCCCTCTGGCCCCCCCCCACGACTCCTGTGGGTCCACCTAATGAGCCCAAAGTGTGGCGTCGTCACTGCAAAGTGCTGCTTAATGAGGACGACTCTAACACACCAAGTTACACATAATCTGAGTGACGACTAATTATTCTCATTTCAGTCTATTTGGAAACTTTGCATGCAGAGAGAAAAAAATCTACAGAGCCCACAAGTTTGTCCCTTTGGAGCCATTTAAGCTGATGCAACACCAGTAAACATGTTTTGGAGGAAAGTTTGTGATCAGCTCTTGAATGTGAGCAGAACAAATAAGTTGGAAAAAAGAAAATGGTGACTTTCAAGGATGGTGGACAAAACGTTGAGGGCCAAAATTTGAAGGTTTAGAGTCAAAACTGCCAATATCATCAGCTCTGTGTTTATACCAGAGTCATAAAAGGATTTTTTCAAAATGCTCCAATATCAAAAGCTTCAGTAGAGTCTCATCACCATTTTGCTGTTTGACACCAAAATTATTTTATGTATTTCTGTACGAATGTTTAGAAATGAGAAATTCTTGATATCACTTTGAATGTTTATATTCTGGTGAGATTTTCACAAACAAACTGACTAAAACCAGCAGAATATACTGTACGTCACATTTACGAATAATCACACGAGGCATGAGTTACACGCCACGGATTGGAGAAAACATTAACCTGAGAGACCAGAAAAGGTTTTTAACAGTTTAGTGTTTGAGCATTGCTCTTAGATTCAGGATCGCTGACACTGAAATGAGCCCAACATGACAATGACAGAGACGTTTATTGTGTTCGAATATTGACAATGTGCACAACACAGAAAAAAACCCAGCTTGAACAGCTCAGGGTGTCCAGAACATCAACAATTACTCTTGATTACAAGAACATTGAGCTGCAAAAGAGGATGCAGTTAAGTGCTCGAACCCAAATAATGCAGATCTGCACAACACTCCTATTCAGCTGTATCATTTGAAGTATTTTCTCATTAAGGGTGAAATCCAAGCCTATAAAATGTAACGTATACACGCTTAATAAGTAGATGGAGAGAAGCGAGAGTGCTCTAATCATTTTATCAACAGTTTGTGTTCTGCTAACAGCACATTGAGAGATCGCAAAGACAAATGGTTCTCTGCTTCTGCATTTACTCCAAACAAACAGTTTCACCGACACAAGCGGGAACAAAACATCTGTGTTAAACCTCAAACAATTCTGGTGGCTTGTTTGGAGCTAGTTTTCACTCTTCTGACCAGTGCCAGCGCTCTGACTTTGATTTCTTTGGTTTTCAGGGAGTAGATGATGGGATTGATGGCCGGAGGGATGCAGGAGGCCAGCGACAGGCTCAGCACGCGCTGGTCCGGGTCGATGAGCCGCAGATAGAAGCCTATTAGGAAAATGCTGAATATGGGAATGTAAAACACAGCAACCAGGATGAGATGTTCCGTGCAAGTGGCCAGAGCTTTGACCCGACTGGACACGGACCTCATCCTGGACACCACCACCAGGATGCTGATGTAGGACACGATGATGAAGGTGAAGGGTCCGACGAGGAGCAGCACGCTGAGGATGGAGGACAGGAACCACTGCAGCGAGAAGTCGTTACAGGCCAGCCGGAACACGGGCGCGTAGTCGCAGAAGTAGCTGAAGACCTGCAAGGATCTGCAGAAGGACAGTCTGGTCATCACCACCGTGCAGAGGCAGATGTAGGCCAGGATGCAGGACCAGGATACGCCCAGGATGCAGGACATGCGGCGCAGGGTGTTGATGGAGGTCTGACGCAGGGGGAAGCAGATGACCACCAGCCTGTCGTAGGCCAGCACGGCCAGAGCCAAAGACTCCAGGGACAGGAAGGAGTAGTAGAAGAACATCTGCACCAGACACTGGTCAAACGGCACAAAGTTGTCCTTCACCAGGAAGATCTGAACCATGCGGGGGATGGTGCAGGTGTTCAGGACCAGATCGATCATGGCCAGGTTCACGATAGCGAGAAACTTCGGGGTGTGCAAGCAGTGGTTAAAGGTGATGATGTAGATGACCAGAACATTAAACAGCACAGTGACAACATAGACAAATATCAGGAAGATGAAGTAGATGCTGATGAGGGGAAACGTCTGGAATCCGACCACGTAAAAGCCCAGAGGGTGAATCAGGCCCGAGAAGTTTCTGGTGGGGCCGAAGTAGGTCATGGCTGAGGTCCTCGGTCGACGTCTCAGCCCGCAGGAAGATCTGACGCTAGAGTGGCAATGAAGCTGTGGGTCGGCGGGTCGCTTCATGCCATTTTTGAACCCACTACGCTCGAAGTCGTGGCACGGAGATGATAAACCCCCACAGCAAACCGAGGTCGGGGGGCCATGCCAGCCGCTCATATACTGTCCCCCAAAATCACTAGAGACGCGAGGCAGACTGCTAATTAACGGGAAGGAGGCGATGACTAGAGTCTGAGGTTGTCCTTGGAGAGGCCCCTTTGTTTTCATCCACATCTCTCCCCATTAAAACAAACGGGCACGATTTCCTCCTCTGAGGCGTCAACGGGGTAAAAAAACTAGAAAACTCAAAACGTTCCCTGGCTGCAGCTTCGAGAAGATGGCAAGAGAGGAGCTGAGGCGGTCCGGCTGAAAGCTGCCACAAGTCAGAACAAAGTCATGCTGACCGCCTCCGGTGCTGTTGGCCAACAGGATGTTGGTGGAAACTTCGCCACTGTTGGCCAAAAACGAAGGGGGAGAGGTGGTTGGCATACGGAGACAGTGACAGCAAAGGATTAGCGAGAGTTGGACATTGAATGTGGGGATAATGGTTAGAGGTGGAGAGTGGAATGCGGGCTGAGATGACGGCGAGGAGGGGAGACATGCTGAGTGTCCAGGGGACCAGATGCTAAGGTAGCAAGGCCAGGGACATTGGAGGAGGATGCTAACTGTCGCAGGGGTGTCAAACTCAAATCGACAATGGGACAAAATTGAGAACTGGGACACAGTTGCAGGCCGAACTCGGAATTCATTGAAGAACGAACTGATATTGTGCGTGTGTCCCCATCTTCCAAACCTTTAATTAATTATTTTATCTTTTTAGTTACACTGACGGGGCTCATTGCTTGCTTGCTATCTATCTATCTATCTATCTATCTATCTATCTATCTATCTATCTATCTATCTATCTATCTATCTATCACTTTTACCTATACCACATAACCCCCGACCCCACCCAGTGTACAATGCCCCCCTCCAGAATAGTTTTTTTTTCTTTTTTTTCTTATTCTCTTTCTCAATATGTTCTATTGATACAGCTCTATTGTGCCTCTTGTTATTTATACTCTCTGACCTATCTTTTTTTCCTCCAACCTGTCTTTCATTCTTTCCACACTGTTGACTGAGAGAGCTCTGCCAAAACATGACCCATGTGTGTGGGCGGCTGGTCCATGTACAAATGGCGGATAAAAACCTTGAACCTTGAACGTTGTCCTGCAGGCCAAGGTTGACACCTGTGATCTGAATAGACACACACACTCACACCACTGTGTCCATGTAGGTCCCACTTCCATTCAACATTCCCGGCCACTCTGCATGATAATAATGTGTTTACACTTTGAGTGTGTGAGATGAATAAACAGTGAGTGGGCCTCATATTGATGACTTAATGAATAAGTGGTCTCCAGGGTCTACTTATTGAGCAGGGCTCGGCGTCCCAAGACACGGACTCCCTCTGGCCTTCAAGACTCCTGTGGGTTCACCTAATGAGCCCAAAGTGAGATGTCGTCAGTGCAAAGTGCTGCTTAATGAAGACGACTGTAACACACTAAGTTACACATAATCTGAGTGACGACTAATTATTCTCACCTCAGTCTATTTGGAAACTTTGTATACTTAAAAAAAAATCTACAGGGCCTACAACTTTGTCCCTTTGGAGCCATTTAAGCTGATGCAACACCAGCAAACATGTTTTTGAGTAAAGTTTGTAATCAGCTCCTGAATGTGAGCAGCACAAATAGGCTGGAAAAAAGAAAATGGTGGTGGATCAGTTATTGAGGTTTGGAGAGAAATCACTTGAGTCAGGGGGAGAGAACATTAAACTGGGTGACAGGATGAGGTTTTTACCAGGTTGGTGTTTGTGCAACAAGTGTTCTGACTCTCAACTGAGGCTGACATGACAGTGACTGAGACGTTTATTGTGATCAAACAGTTTAATCAGCTAGCTCATGAACGGCAGTGTCAAATATTTGCTCATTGCATCACAAAACAGCTTGCTAAAAGTTACAGGGGGGTTTCAGGAGATTGTTGGAAAACAACCTCAATCAACCTCAAAATGTAACGTATGAACACAGAACATGTGCTCTGAACAATGAACAATGCTCTGATCATTTTGTCAACCGTTTGTGGGCCGCTAACAGCACACAGAGAAATCACAGAGACAAACAGTTCTAATTCTGCATTTTCCTCTCTATGTTTCACTGACAAGTCTACACAAGCAAAAACAAAAATGTCGGCATGAAACCTCAAACGATTCTGGGGACTTTTTTGGAGCCAGTTTTCACTCCTCTGACCAGTGCCAACGCTCTGACTTTGATTTCTTTGGTTTTCAGGGAGTAGATGATGGGATTGATGGCCGGAGGGATGCAGGAGGCCAGCGACAGGCTCAGCACGCGCTGGTCCGGATCGATGAGCCGCAGATAGAAGCCAATCAGGAAAATAGTGAATATGGGAATGTAAAACACAGCAACCAGAATGAGATGTTCCGCACAGGTGGCCAGAGCTTTGACCCGACTGGAGATCGACTTCATCCTCAGCACCACCACCAGGATGCTGATGTAGGAGAGGACGATGAAGGTGAAGGGTCCGATGAGGAGCAGCACAGTGGAGACGGAGGACAGGAACCACTGCAGCGAGTAGTCGTTACAGGCCAGCCGGAACACGGGTGCGTAGTCGCAGAAGTAGCTGTAGACCTGCAAGGATCTGCAGAAGGACAGTCTGGTCATCACCACAATGCAGAGCATGGTGTAAGCGATACTGCAGGACCAGGTCACGCCCAGGATGCAGGACATGCGGCGCAGGGTGTTGATGGAGGACTGACGCAGGGGGAAGCAGATGACCACCAGCCTGTCGTAGGCCAGCACGGCCAGAGCCAAAGACTCCAGGGACAGGAAGGAGTAGTAGAAGAACATC
The DNA here is from genome assembly GCA_900312935.1 of Carapus acus. NCBI lineage: Eukaryota > Metazoa > Chordata > Actinopteri > Ophidiiformes > Carapidae > Carapus > Carapus acus. Next base: position 60 of record OMPJ01008954.1, on the reverse strand, counting down.
TGCACCAGACACTGGTCAAACGGCACAAAGTTGTCCTTCACCAGGAAGATCTGAACCATG
>OMPJ01008952.1:0-11194 GCA_900312935.1 Carapus acus | reverse complement strand
AAAAGAAAATAAGATGATATTTTTTCATTATGATGTATATATATATATATATATGTATATATATATATGTATATATATCATGTAATTTATAACTAATCATAAATATTATTTTCACCAATGATATTGCCCTCAATATTACATTCTTTAACTTTTTCCAATTTGTGTAGTCCTTTAGCCATCCACATTGCTCACACCTCTGCTGCCAACACCCAGCCATCCACCTCGCTCACGCCTCTGCTTTCGTCATCCAGCCAAGGAGGTAAATACATGATTTGCTTCATCAACTCTAGGAGTTTTGTGTGCTGAAATCTAGATGACATTGGACACCTTTAAGTCTTAACCTCTTTCAAACAGTGAGCAGTCAATCCAGCAGAACCCCTCCATTCACCAGGACCAGTACTTACCCTGCAGGTAATATTGGCCATTGTGCAGTTAGTTTCAGGTTTTTGTCTGCTAATCACCATGAATACTTGCACACCATGTCTCTTGTCACTCTGTTTCCAGTGTTTTCCAACCAGGCATCCAGTCACTCGTTTGAACATCCACCGACATATTATGGAGGTAAAATCACTCACTTCGTTACCTCCTCTTTACTGTACTTTGGGCAACTGTAGCATAATAGTCAATGGTTATTGTTTGGTCATCTAACTAAACGCACCTTGCGCATTTCCAATCTGCACAACAGATTTTACCAGCCAGGCACCACCACAATACCCAGTGTCAATATTGTGCTGCAGCGTCTGCACAATTGAAGAGGAGGTGAAGGAGGTGAAGCAGCAGGTGGCTGTAAATACAACTTTGTTACAAAAGTTGGCTGGTTGTGGTGTGGCAGACATTTGTCTTTTGGAGAACACTGATCTGCCATTAAATGATCTTGAGCAGCTGGAAGACCTGGAGAGGCGTCCTGTTTCTGACAGCAATTTAAAGAATAAAATGGTATGTCTGCTTTTTGATTTGTTGTTGTACTGAGATTATTTAAGGCATACAATAGGCCACATGTACAGTACACATCCACTATTTCCTGAATATGAGGTTGCTCCTGGTTTCCTGTCTGACATTATTGGACAAACTGATTAATCCAGGTGTGTCTGACCATAGCTGTGATAGTAGACACACCTGGATTAATCAGTTTGTCCAATAATTTAAGACAGGAAACCAAGAGGAAGCTGAAATTCAGGATGTACTGGATGTGTGCATATAGCCTATTCCTTGAATGTTGCTAAAATTAGGTCCCATTCTCAAGTGGAGTGCTGTCTGCTCAATAAATAATTTGTTGTCCAATTTTTGTTGTCATATATACCCTATGTATTTGAAGGTTGTACATGAAATATCAAAACAGCTAAAGCTGAACACAGCCAAGATATTTGACTAAAAGCTATAGCTTTGTAATTTTAATCGTTGTATTTCAGGTGAACATACTTGCTGTTTTGAGCGGGAAAACCACCACAGACGCAGTAAAGAGGATGTTGGGCAGGACAATGAGGAAATCCCTGGCACTGAAAATTAACTGGACTGGTGCCGGAGGAAAGGCGGCGTTTAAGTCCCCACACCTAAATGTATTAAACAGTAAGCTAAAATACGTTTTTAATTTTGAACTGCTATTATGAGGTGTTCAAGCATACAAAATTTTCATGTCACATACATTGAGCTACTTGTTAACCACTGGACCCACTACGTCATACCACTCGTTCTGCCCCTCCATCTGCTACTACCAGAACAATTCATATTTCTCTGCATACTTTGTCTCACACATACACACCACCGTCCCTACAAATGTAACAGATGCCACTGAGCACAGCTCAATATGGACCATCAGCAAACCATTGTTCAGAGTCTGCGGGTCCAAAGCTAGATCGACTGCACAGGATGACCTCCAGTCATAAAGACACACAAACACACACTGCCCCACACAAACATTTTTTTTCTCTGACTCCTTCTTTTACTACAGGAGCTGATAGCAGAGTAATCCACTCCGCAACAGAAGATGACTTACAAAGAGAAGTTGCACAATTCTTAAAGGGGGCAGCTGATATAGAGGGAGGGAGGACAGAATGGCAGAAAATTGTGGGGAATGAGAATTGGGAGTTTGTCAACCAATTATCTTGTATTTATTTCATCCTTTGGAAACACAAAAAAAATTAACAAATGTGTATTGAACCTTATACTACGTGTGGTCAGTCTGTGTAACATTTGTTTAAGATTTGTGTTGTCACAGTAACTTTCCATTTCCTAGAGAGGTATTGCGTTTTGCATGTACAGTGTGTCATTATCTTCATACATTCTCTTGATGTATCTGAAAGACTGCTGAATTGTCGACAACCCGTCGACAACTCGCAGGTGTGCCGTGGAACTATTTACAAGGTCAAAATGTGCTGTGGCAGAAAAAAGGTTGGGAAACACTGCCATAGAGGCAAGGCAAGCAATTCCCTGGAGCCACAAGCTGGCGGGAGGCCCCACGACGGGTGATGAATAAAATGCAATGACTATCTGTGCACGCGCCCCTTAAATTTCTGTTACGGTCGATGCAGTAAAGTACAATATCAGAATCCCCCTCAAGGCGGCCCCTCTTACTAGTTGTTGACAGCCATCCAAGTTGGTGATTCCTGCAACTGGCAAATGACAAAATTTCGCCATGAATTACAACTATCACCATAAAGCGGAGTTTTCTATCAGGCAGCCAGAAAAGGAAGAAGAAAAAGGAAGAGGGGAGAAGAAAAAACAAGATAAGTAAGTCAAAAATTACTCTGGATGAAATAGGTGTCTTGTACAAACGGTGAAATTTAGCAGTACGTGGGCTTGCAACAAAATATACGGGTATGTTTATGTAAACGTATGTTTACGTTAGCTATCTGCCTAACAGTCAATGCTAGCAACAAACAAGAACAGGTATCACTGATTATGGCTACACACTTAAATGTTGATCATTTAAGAAAGAATGCAGATCTGTTGCAGAACCACTGTTTAACGTATTCAAGGACATGTCAAAGCAGAGGTGTTGTAATTGTATTTGATGAAAGTAGCAGCTTCTCTGGTACTATTCCACCATAGTGGAATTGGTGGTTGATAAAACATAGGATGATTTGGTGGTCGGTGCATCATAAAAGTTAACTACAATGTTCAAGTCTTGTAGTAGTCTCACCATGCAGGCCAGCTGTTACCGGCAACTGTCTTGGCTACTGGTTTGTCTGTCTAATTCACAAAGAGCAAATGCTTAAATACCATGTTTAGCATATGTATAATTAGAATTTACTCAAGCATAAGTAGGTCTGTGCACTTAATATATAAATAAACATGTCTACATACAGCTCATTTATGCTAAATTCAATTGTAACCATGTCATTATCACTGAGTTCTGCTGTGCATCTGTATACCTCTCTCTCTCTCTCTCCTACCCCAACTGGTCAAGGTAGATGCCCTCCCACCTGCAGCCTGATCTGCCAAGGTCTCTCCCCAATGGAGGAACATTTTTCCTTGCCACCGTTGCCTAGTTCTTGCTAATGGAGGAATTGTGTTGGGTCTTTGTCTGTAACTTAATCTTTTTCATAGTTTTATATATATTTTTAAAGTGTCATAGTTTTTTTTTAAATTTTAGATATTTTTTGATAGAAATGTTTTATAGTTAATGCATCATTTGCACTCTCTTAAAATGTTGGTTGTTATGGTATGGTTGGTGAGGTGGTGTTCTTTTTTTACTTTTTTTTTTTGCAGTCGTCAAATTTAAACAGTGTATGCAACAGCAGTTTTTGTCGTTTTTACCACAGTATCTCTATGGTGTGGTTCCTGTAGGCTTTGGCCCGGCCTGTAAATCGTTGAACGAAGTTAAATCATCGTATAGTTAAATCATTGATAAATCGTCAAATAGAATTTATGTATTTATTTATCCATTTATTTTGGAGGGGGGCCTCCATATCCTTTATCTTGCCCGCAGGGCCGGCTCTACCTAATTTAGTGCCCTAGGCGAGATTACTATCTGGTGCCCCTGTGTAGCCAATCAGTAGCCCCTGTGTAGTCCATTTAGCACATTGACCACAAGGTGGCGCTACTCCTTTATCCTAGCTGCAGCAGATGACATATACGCAGTGCCGTCTGTCTGCCGTAGGAACCGCAGCAACATCTTGTTTTTCAGAACTGGCCGAGACGACCCACTGAGCGGCTAATGCCTGAAGTTGTCATTAGGCCGTCAGCGCTGTGTTTCCAAGCATCGGTCGGCGATGATCAAGTGACTTGTGGAGCGTGATCATGTGACAGAATGAAGGCGTCGCGGAAAACATTCTCTCTCACACCGTACACACAACCTAGCTCTCAAATAAACAAGACGACAGATATCGCAATTGGATAAATTCAGTATTCACTTCCTCTCACCGCGATGAAATGAGGCGAAAATGGGGGCCAAGGAGTCAAGGATTGGATTTTTGTCGTATGACGAGGCCGTAAAGAGAGGTAAGCACGGCAAGCGCAATCCAATTTAACCGAGCTAGCCTAGCTGACAGTTTGACGAAGCCCTGCTCGAGCACAGCGTGATTATATCCCTTCAAACACTCAATATATCACATGTCATCACGATGAAACGGGATACATTCCAAGTGAGATGTCCCGGTTAGTCAAGGAAATAACAATATTTATCATATATGTCCTTTTTTATATATTTGTTGTCAGCTTGGGTAGCTTGCCATTTCCTCACTCAGTCTTCTGAATTCGACTGACGTCTGAGAATCTTTTTTTATCATCTGTTAAATGTTTAATTGAATCCCACTCTGTTTTGTGGATTTTGGTGGTATCGAGAGGGAGGTGGGTTGCTGTGTGTTTCACAAAGTCTCCATTTGAACTGTCCATCTGAAGGTCAGAACAAGGCATTAATTTCTACGATGTTGATGTTCCTATGGGACACGGCGGTAGGAGAGAGTAAGCAACCAAAATAAGCGCTTAGCGCCATTTTAAACACTGCAGCTTATCAATAAATTACAAGATCCTATCTAACGTTCTCCTCTCCTCTGCAGCAAGGTACGTTACATTGCCACGCTCCCTAGGTTTGGCTCCGCTCTTGTCAATATAGCTACGCTAAGGCTAGGTTGAAGCTACTGCTAGCCAACTTTTCTTATGACCAGAAAGCCAGCTAGCTGGCTCACCACAGATGACGTGTTGAACTTGTGTTGGAATTACTGGCGCGGGCTGTTACTATGTGCGGTGTCAAATGGGCTCTGTCGAACCCCGTTGTGTTAAATTTGTTCTCCACGAGTCATTTGAAACTGTGGAAAAATATCGACATCTATTATGTTGCGGGATATATGAAATGTTGTACGAAAGACCTGGTAACCCAACACTTAGCACGTCAACCGAGGACCTTCAAACCTTGCTGGACCACCCCCTTGGACTATGTCTTATCTGTAAACAGAATAAAAGGTTTAACAAGCCAACCTCAACCCGAGATGGCAATTGTTGCCGCTATTTTGATCCACTTGTGTAGAATGTGGTCTCGAGTTAATGTGTTGTCTCTCAGGGGAGACTGGGTCGTCACCAAGAACACCTTTAAGATGCCACTATCTCTTTCGCACCCATCAAAGTGAGCAAGCATACTTATTCCTTATAATCCTTGCTCTATCCATATTTCCTTGATCGCAAGGTCAACGGATCAATAAAGTACCTACCTACCTACCTACCTACCTACCTATTGGAATAAAAATGTCTGAAACAGCAACACTCGTTAACAGACATTTAAAAGTCTTTGTTTGTACTTTGCTTTGTCATTTTACCCATGTGTGTTGGGGCAAGTGAAGTGGATAAGAGGAGTTTATTTAGTTTACAGCGCTTCTACTGTAGTGCCTTCTTGCTTGGCTTGTCATGCAGAGCACCAGTCCAAACCCTGGAATCCTTTAAATCTTTGTTGAAGAGGCACTTGCACTCCCATGACTTCGTCTGCTAAATCTGTTGTCTTATTTTGTTTTGTCTTGTTTTGTTATATTATAGTGAAGCGTCCTTGGGTGTTTTGAGAGCCAGTACATAAATAGAAATTATTATTACTGTTTTTATTACCGCCTAACAGGCAGTTTTTTGGTACCAACTTGGCCAGGTTTCCATGCAAGCAGAGACGAGCAGAGAAGGTGACATTAACAGACTGCAGATCACCGATTGTTCAGAGTTGACATCACTGGACAGATCTTGAAATTGACTAGATCAAGCTCATCAAACCCTGCATTTGTAAAATCGTGCAACAGTGACTTTAATTTTTAATTCGTTCTGTGATCGTCTATTACGTAAATGGCTACCCATTGGCTATGGCTGTGGCACAGTGGGTCAGTGATGAGATGCAGAGGTTTCTGTGCTTGTTTGCTGACATCAGGTGATGATGATACCCAGATGGAGAGACCTGAAATGAGACAGTGTATTTAGACGCATCTGAGCTTATCACAGCTCTTGAGTATCAACAGACAGTACCAGCCTCTCCCTCACCAGACCCTTGGCAGTTATGAGGAATTTCAAATAGACTCAATGGATTCCCATAGACATGATCCATCTAGTTAACTGTCACCCCAGACTTTCCCTTTAAAGAGTCCATAGTGGGAGAGTTGGACATTTTACATTGTCAGGAACTTAGCATTAGTAGACTGTGTGCGAATAATGCTGATGGGAGAAACACACCAGCAGCACACTGGACTGCTGTTGACAGGGCTGGTTGTTCATGCTAGGTCGGTAGGTATGTAGGTACTTCATTAATCTGTTGATCTGGTCATCCAGGAAATGAAAGGCCCCAGCAGCTCAGAGTAATTCAGAAAGGCAAATAGAGCTAAGCAGTATGCAATCAGAAGACGATGCAACAGTATACAATATACAGTATTCCAGTACAAATGAATATGATAAAATTTACATATTTATACACACACACACACAGCCTCCGCACTGTACAAGTACAAAGTCAATGGTGTGTCTTCAAATGCTGGTGACATTATAGCTCATGCATTTCTTGGGTACGTCTCTTTTTCCACTTCCCCATACATCTGCCTAATTTCAGTGTTATACCTAAATTCACACTGAACTTTGAGGAGCGATGGAGATGCAAACTACACATAGCACCTGGAATCTTTTACCTGTGTAATGAAGTATAATAAATTTCGTTGTGCCGTCATTTTTTGTCGTGCTGCACAATGACAATTGAGGCATTCTAAGTTGAAAAAATAAAAGCAGTTCTTAAATTGTCGATTGAAAATCCCCACTTTATGAGAGGCCAGCATTTGTGACCCATGCCATTCCACAGGAATTGAAAAGTGTCTATTGCAGGCGTGGCCTTAGATGTGAGATGATAATAGATCATTTGAGTAGTAACAATCTGTGTCAGGTTCGCCCTCAAAATGGCAGGGAAAAAAGTACAGCAAAATGAAAATATGAAGATGGACACAGGATGTTTTTAACAAAGTGGGAAAGTTTATATTTTTTGTTGAACACATTGGCAAGCCATTCTGCCTTATATGTCAGGAGTCATTAGTGCATTTCAAAGTTTCAAATCTTCAGCACCACTTAAGCTCACTCCATTACGTCACCTTATCATGTTGGTGTGTCATTTACAATTGATGAGAGAGGGAGAGAGAGAGATTTTGAAAACGCTTTTGTTACATTCCCATCTAACCCAAGACACTCAGTACACAAACTATGAGTTAGAAAAACCAAAACGATGAAACAATGCGAATCAGATACTCAAACATCCTACCATCTCAAAAGAAAAACCATGACATGCTCAGTCATCAGTCACATCTAAATCAACAGAAAACAGCAGCAATCTATCCAAGACTATAGCCCTCTTCCATCCGCTGGGCCTTGAGCTTTGTGAGAAACTTTTTTAGCCTTAAGAGATCGGGCTGGAGAACGCCGGCTCCAGCGCTCCTGAGCTCCTCAAATGATGGCGAAACGAGTCAAGGAAGAGCTGCAGGTCGGGAAAGGTGTCCTCCACCTTCATGCCCCTCTGCCCTTTTGTCCTGTCCAGAGTTGTCAACGGGGGAGGGCGGGTCGGCACGTGACTACTTCCTACGCGGCACACCGAACGACTTCCCGCGGCACACGAGTGTGCCGGTTGAAAAACACAGGTTGAATAAGGCTGCCCTAGACAAAGTCCTTACCACTGATGCCCCAAAAGGCAAAATCTCAATTTTTCCCTCCAGTGGGGACAGGGGGTCTTGAGAGCTCATCTCTGTGATGGTCACACGGAAAAAGCTGTCATCAAACCACAAGGTCTGGAGTTTGATTGTCCTGTGAAGCTGTCTAGGTGGCTGCAGGCAGCTGATGAAAGAATATTTCAGGTTTTGCTGTGGTAGCAGATTTTGAATAGTTGGTTATGTGTTGGCAGATGAAGCCCAATAATGTCTCAGGTATTTCATTGACTCTAAAGAGATTTTTCTTGTTGTGCGCAGTACATTTAGCCATGCTATACCATGCTGAGATACTTTCAATGATGACACTATCAATGGAGCAGTGGCAAAAAGCTTTAAGCAGCTCTGCTGAGAGGTTGGTCTTCCTTGTGTGCCACGTGGTTGTTTTTACCCCTTGACACTTGATCCTCAACATAATGTTGTCATTTTTTTTGTTTCGTTTTTTCATTCATTCATTCATTCATTCATTCATTCATTCATTCATTCATCCATCCATCTTCTGCCGCTTATCTGGGGCTGTATTGCGGGGGCAGCAGTCTCAGCAGGGAAGCCCAGACTTCCCTCTCCCAAGACACCTCCTCTGGGAGGATCCTGAGGCATTCCCAAGCCAGCTGAGAAACACAGTCCCTCCAGTGTGTCCTGGGTCCTCCTATCTTGAAGGGTGCGTTCTGGCACCCGGCGGAGAAAACTGATTTTGGCTGCTTGTATCCGAGATTATGTCCTTTCGTTCATGACCCAAAGATCATGACCATAGGTGAATGCAGACCATAGGGATGCAGACTGACCGGTAAATAGAGAGCTTTGCCTTACCGCTCAGCCCCTACTTCAGCACGACGGTCCGCTACATCGACTATATCACAGACGCAGCTGCACCAATCCGTCGATCAATCTCCTGTTCCGTTCTACCCTTGCTCGTGAACAAGACCCCAAGATACTTCAACTCCTCCACTTGAGGCAGGATCTAGTCTGCGATCTGAAGGGTGCAAACCACCTTTTTCCGGTGGAGAACCATGACCTCACATTTCGAGGTGCTGATTCTCTTCCCGGCCACCTCACACTCGGCTGCAAACCGCCCCAGCACATGCTGGATCCTGGTCTGAGGGTGCCAATAGGACAACATCTGCAAAAAGCAGCGATGAGATCCTGTAATCCCCAAACCAGACCCCCCCCCCAGCCCCTGGCTGCGCCTAGATATCCTGTCCATGTAAATAATGAACAGGACCGGTGACAAAGGGCAGCCCTGCCGGAGGCCAACATGTACTGAGAACAGGCCTGACTTACTGCTGACAATGCGAACCAAGCTCCTGCTCTGGTCTTACTGAGACCGCACAGCCCTTAGTGGGGGGCCATGGAGTCCAACTCCTGGAGCACCCCCCACAGAGCACCACAAGGAACCCGGTCGAATGCCTTCTCCAACTCCACAAAGCACATGTTGACTAGTTGGGCAAACTCCAATGATCTCTTCAGTATTCTGAGGAGAGTATAGAGTTGGTCCAGTGTTCCATGGCCAGGACGGAACCCGCACTGTTCCTCCTGGATCTGAGGTTCCACTATCGGCCGAATTCTCCTCTCCAGCACCCTGGCATAGACTTTCCCAAGGAGGCTGAGGAGTGTGATTCCTCTGTAATTGGAACACACCCTCCGGTCCCCCTTCATGAACAGAGGGACCACCACCCCAATCTGTCATTCAAAGGGCACTGTCCCCGACTGCCATGCGATGTTGCAGAGGCGTGTCAGCCATGACAGCCCTGCAACATCCTGAGACTTTGAGGTACTTGGGGCGGATCTTGTCCATCCCTGGCACCTTGCCACTGGGGAGCTTTTTAACCACCTCAGTGACTTCAGCTTGGGTGAAGAACTAATCCACCTCTGAGTCCCCAGCCTCTGCTTTCTTTGTGGAAGACATGCGAGTGGGATTGAGGAGATCCTCGAAATATTCCTGCCACTGCCAGACCACATCCTCAGTTGAGGTCAGCAGCTCCCTACCTCCACTGCTAACAGTATTTACAGGGCACTGCTTTCCCCCTCTGAGGCGTCGAACAGTTTGCCAGAACCTCCTCGAGGGCGACCGAGCATCCCTCCACTCCAGCTCGTCACCTCTCCCCACGTGCAGCTTCTGGGTGGAACAGAGTCCAGCCTCTCTGAAGAAGTTGGGATCCAGAGGCAAGGCTGTGCTCCCAGCGAAGTGACATTTATCTTCCAGAAGCCATCTGAATTGTCCGGGGATTAGGTCGCTGAGGTTTCCCCGGTTGACCGCCGCTCAGACGACAATGTACGACTCCTTATGGCCCCTCCTGCGGGTGGTGAGGTATCGGAGGGCGGGCCCATGTTGTTCTTTCAGGCTGAGCCTGGCCAAGCCCCGTGGGCAGAAACTCGGCCACCAGGCACTCGCTGTCCAGCCCCAAACCCGGGCCTGGCTCCAGGGTGGTGTTTTTTTTTTAATTTTCTTTTTTTTTTTTTTATGTAACTGCCACCATGTGTCGAGAGACTGGACAGTGAAGAGGCAGAGATGGACCTGTTCCTTAACAGAGAGATGGAGTAGACATTTAGCGCTCAGTTGTTTATTTTCAATCTATGCTGCAGAATGTTGACATAATAATCAATATTTTAAGACCATTTCATCATGTTTTTTACTTGTTGAGCTGTGTCTTTCATAAAAGTGCAAAACACTACTTAAGCTGTTTCAGATTGTTTAAAATGGAAATTATTTAGGTCACCATGATGATTTTCTATGACTGGTTCAATCCGCACTTAATCATGTTAATGTTCTTTTCTAGTCACCGACGTTGAATTGAAACGGCTTAAGGATGCTTTCAAGAGAACCAGTGGCCTGTCCTTTTATATGACACAGCAGTGCTTCAACAGAGAAGTGCTGGGGGATGGAGTTCCACCCAGAGTTGCTGAGGTGAGCTGGAAAGAAATATATATATATATATACTGTATATATATATACTGTATATATATACACACACACACATATGTATATATATACATATGTATATATGTATATATACATATGTATATACAGTATATATACATATGTGTGTATATATATATAT
>OMPJ01008951.1:0-13506 GCA_900312935.1 Carapus acus | reverse complement strand
GGATCATCTGTCTTATTACTGCGTCCGCCAGCGTCCAAGTGTCGAGGGGGGTCGGAGGGTGGGAGGGGGAAGGCAGAGGAGGTGGGGGCGCTCTCTAGCAATTTCTGCTCGGCGCTCTCAGATTCCTACGACGGCGGATTGACAATACGCGGAGGGCGAGCGACGGGGAGAGAGAGAGGGAGAATGTGAAGTGGGGAACAGGGCGAGAGAAAAAGCACGGGGATAATGGTGGGAAAAAAGAAGAGGAAGAAAAAGAAAAGAGGACCGAAATGGAGCCACTTTGCATTCCACCTTGGCTCGCCGTTGCCGCACTGAGCCTGCAGGTTCCTTAATAATTCATGCGTTTCATGAATGGAGGCGGTGACATCATCGGCATTCGGGTCGTTTTACAGCCGCGGCTCCTCCTAAATCCCACAACAAGCAAGCTGCAGCCGCGGCGCGACACCACACACACATTTATCGTCTGCATTTATAGGTCTGGGCGCCTGTGGAGGATGTGCAGATGACCTTCGACTGTATTTTAGCAGAGATGCTGGGGAGCAAAAGACTTGCGGAGGTTGCGTGCGCCGCATTCACTGAAAAGGTCGACAGGAGGGTTCGATGTTTGCACTGAAACCACGCGAGAACATTGAGGATGGAACGCTTGATATTCCACAGCTTCTGCAGCCAGATGCAAATTCATAAAGCTATATCAGGTTGCTAACTGTGCCCAACGCAAAAAGAATGAAACACAACACTCTGCACATCAGGAGCTCCAATTAACATATTTCAAGACAGGATTGCCTTGAGGTGCACCGCAGCGTCTTTGCAACGACACTGCTGCGCACATTTAAGGAGAAGATGCAATCATTTAATGTTATGAAATTCTTAGACTAAATTTAATGGATATTCCCAAGCTTGACTACGATTTCCTGACAGCTCAGTAAGGATGATTTTTCAAAACCTATTTTCAGATTAGACACTATGAATAAATCAAGTTTCCACCTGAACACACATTCAGAGAGCAAATTCAACTCAGCCTGTACCAACTTTTCCCTTGTATGCCGAAAATACAACTTGGACTCAAACAAATGTCTTATCTTAAATGGTGTTCATAAATTAGGGTAAAGAAAATTCAAATAGGCAACACAGGAAGCACAAACAGTAAAAATGGTTTCATCTCTGGCTGAGCGTCTAGTGCGCCATGTGACACTTTCAGAATAATATGCAGATGCCAGTGACGTGTGGTCAGGGGAGGCAGGAGAGACCATGCCTCCCCTGTCATTGAAAGAAAAAAATTGTAAAATGAGAAAAAAACACACTAAATTGTATTTATCTGGCGATCTGCACGATAAACTCATCTTTAAATATAACCTGTTAACTGCTGCCAATCAAATGGTGAATAAGCTACTCAGTAGGGCTCATATGTTTGTAAGTCTGATTGTGATGAAGACGATGCCTCACCAGCCATCAACCTCACCACACGATAGTGCCGCACACACTTCTGCTATTAACCAACACAAAGCTTTATCTCTGCGGCAGCCTGAGCCATCAGCCCAAACAGCGGCAGCCAGGCTACAGTCCATCATTCCGCCATTGTCACTTGCTTTCGAGCATTAGCTTTGACGTCCCACTCACACAGCTGAATCCACACGTGTCACTTCTGCCCCAAACTCCACAGAGGAGGAGACCAGGGGGCCGAGGCAGCGCCGGCCTCCGATGGGAACAAAACAGGCATCGGACCACTGAGCTGGACCAGCATGTGCCCGCAGAAGAAACTGACCTACTTAGGGAGACCTTCAGCTCTCTGTCCCGCCTGTTAGGTCCTGGCCAAAATGACCACACACACACAGACACACACACACCAAACATGAAATGAGCAGATATCAGACCTGATTATCTCACAAAGCCTGTTTGTTTTTTTTCTCTGGCTCTACAGAGGGTGGTGTGGCGTTTACAGAATCGCCATAGCGACGGCCATACGAGCTGACGGCTGATAATGCCGCAAATGTCCCTCAGACTGTTTTAGGCCGTGCGGTTACCATGACGGCGAGCGTGCACGTGAGAGATACAGACAAGCAACAGGAGGGCAGAGATTTTAGCCACTGTGCTGGTGATAGCACATGAAGAATTGAGATACAGACACACACAATTAGTCATCCTGCAGTGTGAAACTTGACTTATTGTACAAGGTCTCTAGAAGCATCATAAAGATGCGACTACAGACAAAGGTCAGAGCTGAAAATGTCAAAACTTTGGGAAACAAAGTGAAATAAACCCCAGGCAATGACAAAAAACGGCCTCTTTCCTCGACAGGTTTTACATACAGCGCCTAATGGGGAAACTTCAATCTTACAGACAGATGCGTCATTAAAATGCTTAATTATCTTAGCGCGGTGGTGACAGGACACGGCGACCCTCGTAGCAGCTTTGCTGAGGCTCTGACCTGCCTTAGCGCACCAGGAAACCGCTATAATTTCAATTTGTGATTGAAATTCAAGGGTACAACTCATTGGGTGTGAGGTAACGAGGGGATGTCACAGGGGCGGAAAAGGGACGGGGAACTGGCAACCGTCATTAAGCCTGTGCAAGACAAACTGTCCCAGCAAAGACAGGACATATTGCTCTGCCATCTGCAGGGGGGGACAGAGAGGTTGAGGGAAGGAAGCCGGGTAGATGTGTGAGGAACTCTTTTATAACTGGATCTGTGTATATGACTCTTGCTTTTTTAAAATTATAATTGCGCTTGTTTTAATGATATTTTTGTAAGTAATTGTTTCAAACGGGAAGGTGAAGAATCACTACGATGAAAAATACACTTTCCACACTGACTGTGGCGCAACCTGGTCTTAATTTGTATTTTAGCATTTTGAGGACATCATTTCGTGTCATAAAACTTAAACGAACTGCAAAATTTGGCATATTGTCGCTCCAAAGAAATGTAAAACCCCATAATGCTTAAAGATGTCGCAAAAAGACAAAGCAATTAAAGATAAATTATATTTACTTTACATTTTTTGTTAGAAAATAGACACAAACAGAAGGAATGCTTCACCCAGTACTCTCACATTTTGTATTTAGCTGCATCAAACATTTGTATCAGACTGAGAGATGCAAACAATTATCGAGAACACTGCTTTCCTCTCCAATCCGTTTATACAGAGCACATATCTGATAGCTTGAATTCATCGCATCTCCTCACATTCCTGCAAACCTTCAGTCTAACTGCGGCTTTGTGCATTCTCTCTGGCTGCTTAAAACGAAGACAGTCTTGTTGTTTGTGGTGGTGTCTTTAGAAAATGAAGTGTGCGGAGCTCTAAGTGTGCTGCCTATTCATTACATGTCCATCAGAATGAGTAGGAAATGGCTCTGCGTCTCAAAATTGCAAGCAGCCCATTATTGCTGACACTGGTAGCGAGCTGAGGAAAAGCCAGTGCGGCATGATTCCATAACCACAGAACTGCCTCTATCACATCTTTCCTTTTGTTTAAATTAGCATCTGCACAGCGATGGTGAAATATGTCCTCAAGAGGTTTAATGCACAAACAGAAACATGGAGCTGGTTCAATGATGAGAAATGGTTTAAGTGTAGAATGCACAACTAGTGTGGCGAGGTGGGATTGGGGGCTGAGGAGGAGGGGGATTAAGAGAAATGAGGGAGAGGAAGTGGGAGAGATGGGGTCGGCCATTAGTTTTTCACTGCACGGGCCCTGCTGTGGACTTCCAAGTCCTTTGTGGCCCAGTATGGTGGTGCTTTATCTTCAAGCCCAGAATAGCTACTAAAGCTGCTGGTCCATTCTTCATAGTGCCTCCAGTCGTTTCACTGGCTAGTTATTCATTCTCGGGACCAGGGGGAGAGAACCAGCTTCAGAATAAATCCCTGTTTCCAAATTGCCAAACTATACCAATAACCACACAGTATATTTAACATCTGAATAATCCCAAAAATGTCTCTAGTTGCACTTGTCTACACACACAACCTGTTAGCCCACTGAATCTTAGCATGGGTTTGTCATACTGAAACAATGATATCATCTGCCATATGAGAGACTCCCCAAACGCCTCTATTTTTATTGCATGTCTGTTGTAAATATGTTTTTTGGTCTAGCGAGGGAGAGGAAGCAAGCAGTGGGGGAAAAGCAAAAAAAAAAACAACTACCAGGGTTGCCTTTGATATTCAATGGCTTAATGTTTGTGCGTTTCAAAGTGAGTGCGCTGCGTGTGCAGCTCATTTGAAGATGTTTGCGTCGATGTGTGTACGGTTGCAGCATTGAGGTGCCACGAGAAGTTGCACAGAGCCGGAATGTGACAGAGAGCAGGGGGGAACGCAGCAAGACACCCGGTCTGACAGAAGCTCCTATCAAAAAGATAAAAGGGGAGAGTGAAAGATGTGACAACTGACACACACACACACACACGAGCGCATACACACATACACACACGCTATCTTGAAGGAACATGAGTGCATAGTGAAATAGTGCTCCACACAGAAAGAGTGCTTGAGGCACCAAATTTAGCCTTGTGTCAATGTCTTCCTGTTGCCACAGCTGCTGCTAGTTGCACGTGCACATCTGTGTGTGTGTGTGTGTGTGTGTGCACGTCTGTGCATCAAACATCTGTTTTTCAACCTTAAAGTTCACATGAAGCAAGATAAAGCATTTATGATCCGACCTCTTGCACAGTATATATGGGGCACTTAAGTGTAAGTACATGTAATAAAATGACAAAATCAAGCACAACATTTCAACTAAAGCAGGATGCACGATCAAATGTGTGTGTACTCCTTTTCCAGATGGAAGTAACATATTGTTGGGGCTCTTATTTTTGAATTTCCCACGTTTGCCAAAATTTCTAAGATAATCCACATGGCAGTTAAGCTAAGGAGTGAGAGGGGGAGTGAAGTGTATGTGTGTATGTGTATGTGTTGTTGTGGGGAGATTTAACAATTCAAATGCTACTTATTCCATTTTTTCCCAGAAAGAGAGAGAAAAAAAAAAGGTCGGATTTGTAACACAGTCTGTGTGTTATCCGGTCCACGCGTGTTACGTAACCCCACTACGCGTCAGCCACACAGGCCAGACATGCGGGATGCAGACAGATGGATGTGCCGCCTGTGTGTGAGACACTCGGCACAGGAGACGACAGACCCAAGTCTGCCATCCCCCGACCCCTCGTCTAAATGACTTGTCCTGAGCAGGCGGTGAGGAGGGGGAGTTGGGATCGAATCGGAGGGAAGGAGCGAGACAGAGGTCCTGGAAGGAGACAAGCTCAAGGGGAAAAAAGGTGAATAAGCAGTCTTCTGGGAGGACTTTGCATCTCGTCTGTGAAAACATCCGGTCACGAGAGGGGGGACGTAAACAAATCTGGAGGGACGAGGAAGGAGGAGGACAGACGAGGGGGGAACTTGTGAGCAGCTGTGGAGGGAAGGCATGGGGAAGAGTTAAAACCAAAGTGTGAGCGCTGCCACCTGTGTGCGCATACGGGTACCGCTTTGTTATGTTCCGAGGGCCATACGGATGGATAGTGAGAGAAAGAGAGAGAGGGATGTGGAGAGGGAGAGACACAGAGAGAGAGAGGGATAGAGGGCGAGCGAGCCTGCTCTTTTCCGGCGGGACACGTGACCGCTCTCTCCTCAGCTGCTCCACTCGCAGCTCAACAGAGCAGGGTCGCAGCAAATACACACGTGTGCGCACAGACATGCTCACTCGCACACATAACAACCAGTCACCATGCAGTGGTCACAGATTGACCATCCTCCTGATTTCATATGTCCATTACATGGCACATACGTTCGCCAATATGTGTGGTACACGTTTTCTTTCGCTAGGCTGGTTCACCTTCCCGAAATGTCAGAAGACCGACAGTCCCCGACGAGCAATCACAGACATCTGGCTGAGGCGTGCTGTGCATGCACGCCGAGACTTAAAGCTGCAGGGCATCGAGCTTTCGTTTCCAATGCAAGCGTGTAGATATTCTCTCTCTCTTTTCCTCTCTCTCTCTCTCTCACATACACACACAGGTGCACACTCGCTGCTTGTCCTTACCAGGCGAGTTTGAAGCCTTTCATTAGGACGGTGGGGGGTGTGTGGCATCCATTGCGTGTTCTGGGCATCGGGCTGCCCGCTTGCACCGCTGCTTGTTGACTGACGCCATCCTAAATCCTTTCTTCCCATACACACGGCAGGAGAGAGGCTCGCCGGGCGGGTAGGTGGATGGATGAATGGTGGAGGGATGGTGGGGTGTGTGTGAGTGAGGGAGGGCTGGTGTAGAGACGCACCAAACAGCGGAAAGACGGCCCCGTGCGTAGCCAAGCGTCCGCGCTACATTTCCCTCATCAGGATTGAGCTGCCGCAGTGCCGAGTGCCCGTGCCAGAAAGTCACATCTCTCCTCGGCTCCTCGGGCTCTCCAAAAGACGAAGGGGAGGAAGGGAGGATGGTGGGGGCGAGGGGGAGAGAGGAGCGGAGGAAGGAGTGGAGGTGTGTGTGGGGGGGACTGCACCGCAACCCTCACAGGGGCAAATTAAACAGCTGATCGCAGAGTTAGCGGCGGCAGACTCACGCCAGCGTGGCTGAATTCTGTTGTTAACTCTGTTCCACTTCTTCCCAACAGTCGCGCCGTGCCCCAGGCACCCGCTTGCTCTCTCGCTCTCTCTCTCCCCCTCCCTCCCTTCCTCTCTTTCCCTCTCTCTGCACCCTCCCAGCCCCCGCTGCGGATGAAAGCTACACTTGCTGAGCTCACAGTGAGCAGGCGCAGGATCTGCACCATCCCCCTCCACCCTTCTTCCCTCCCTCCCTCCGTCTCTCTCTTCTCTCTACATGGCTCTCTTCCTCCATTTCCGTCCTATTTCTCAACAGAATTTCCCGTAGGAACTACGGCAGCAGGTCGCGGGCCGTCGAGTTCAATTGGCAGAAAGCACCTTCAAATGCAGATGCGGGCTGAATCAGTCATGCAGGGGATCCTAAGAGAGGTGCAAGAGTTTGAGACCCCTTCTTGTTGACATGCCCAGGTCAAAGAGGTCACAGGGGTCAAAGACCAATTTTCCTCCGCTCCAATGGCAGCGTTCACCCGGAGACCGCAGGCACTGGGTCAGAGTGCAGCACATTGTTCCTGAGTAATCTTCTCAAATGGGTAATGACTCGTTAGGATGAGCTAACACCAATGCAATGCACTCTGTAAAAACATGGCTGGATTAAGTACATTTTTGTGTGCGTGTGCGGGACGTTAAAGAACCCACATGTCAAAATACAAATGACAAAATCATACACAACCCCCATGTCAATGTACCGTTGAGCTGCAAATGCAACCCTGTGTATGACAAGTGTTGTACACATGTGAAATTCAGAGACTGTTGATAAATATACAGCAACTGTGTTAAGCTAGCTGAATCATTGGACATTGTTCGCTTGGGGCTGTCAGATAGCGCCAAGAGAGCGATGAGGATGGCAGACGGTGCGTTTGCCAAGCCTGCGTCTCCCTCCAAGGGAAGCAGGATGTGTATCGTGTCTGGCGACAGGGACTTCAGTCGTCTGACTTGGACGTATTGGATTTGATACTTGTGTTGCCACACAATCCAAGTACATTGTCGAGGTTACGCCAGGGCCCCTGTGATTCACACTGGGCCGTGAAAAAAATAATGGACTGAGTGACTTTAAGATGTCAACGCATAAGTGTTTTCCTCGAGCCGACCAACATCTAATTCAATCTGGAAAAATTGCATCATTTGCCCTCAGTTAAATAGAATTAATTCTAATTGATGTGACAAATCTGATCAACCAACGGGGACCAAAACGTAAGACTCAGAAAGGGCATATTCTGATTTTTGATAGGGTGAACTTGGATGTTATCCTTGAAACTGTTGGCATAGGAGTCTTTGGTGCAATAAAGATGTTAGTGTGTGTGTGTGTGTCTTGAGGACACAAGAGGACGCAGCGTCCGTCTCAAAGATTAGTGTTATCGCAGAGAAGCCTCATTGGGATGAGGATAAGTGCATGGATCCCTCATCTCTGAGCCGTGAGATGGGCAAGAACAGGCAGGAGGGCATTGTCTCTCTGCCGTTAGAAAAAAAAATCACAGCCTTTCCCATGGGCTGCTGTAAATGTGGAAGGACTACAGGGAGGCAAAGCAAAGAACGAGGAGGAAGCTATTAGTGGGATCTAATCCCTTCCAAGGGTGGCACAGTGAGAGCTGGAGCGTCTGCTTCGGCAAGGCAAGAGGACACTGAGTCATCTCGTGCTGGGAGACCATCTGGTGCCAACCTTGTCATGGTCACCAGTCCAGCATTATCACTCAGGCAAACACTCAGAAATCGATATCATTAACCGTCCTACCGCTGCTACTGCTGGTAAATCATATTAGTCATGATTTGTGGAAACTTGTATGTGACTTTGAAAAGGGCAAACACTCAAAAGAGGCCGCAATCACCTTCACAGACAAATTGATGCACAGAGGAGCGCAAATTAAATAGGTGCTCTCAGTGTGTTCCTCCAGCAGTTGGGACAATCATGTCAAAAGGTTAAAGGCTGCAGGTGCTCAAGCTGCAAAGGACATTTATGTTATATTTTAACATAACAAAATACACAACAACGGCTTTGTTTTTGTGCCAGAGTTATTTGTTGCACCACCGCTTATTGGTGTGTTCAAGCTATTCTAATGCCAGCATCATTTGGAATGTTACAGCTTTTGCCACCATCTTCCTTCACAGCTATCCATTTTTCAAGAAAATAACAAAGCAACTAGCAACAACTCTCAGAGGAAAATCAAAGGAAGCTGAAAGTGGGTTGTGAAACTTTTTCCTCTCTGGTGGTCCAAAGACGAGCAAAAAGTGTGAATTTTAACTAATGAGTCACATCCGGTGCATTTGATGTTTTTTTTTTTTTTTTTTTAGATGAACAAACAGTGTATATAAAAAATGAATTTCATGTACATGTAAATTGCTGCAGAGTGTAGTCTACCATGAATTCTCTCATGTCTTGATAAAATTAGGTATGCTTCATTTGTGACTCCTTGAGAGCAAGGTTAGAATAAAAAAAAGTGAGATCTGTTTAGTTATTGCAAATGGCACACTGATATACACATGCAAAAAAAACATCCAATATACATATTAATATAACATATTCACAGGGAGCGACCTTGAAATTGCAGCAAAAAAATAATTCATTCACTTCACAGATGGGCCATGGTTGCATTCAGATTTTCATACCAATTCAACCACACCAAAAAATGTTTTGTTTTATGGCAGTTGAAGTCCAAAATAACGCGTGTTTGAGTCATGTTTCTTCTGATATGGTGGTTGAACAGTGAGCGGCAGCCCTCACAAAGGCAGGAAAGGCAGCGTCACTGTGGTACTGAAAGGACAGCTCCCACAAGCCGGTGAGACAGTCAGACATCCTCCTCATTAGCGCCTCCTGCTGGCCAGATATAAAACCGCTACTGCAGTAATAAGTGCATTGAACAAATGCCTCCACTGAAAGAAGAATTACTCTGACGAATTTAATATTATAACAGTTTCCAGTTTAAAATATAGTGGAGGAAACTATTTTCCATTTGGATATTGGGTATTTGTGTGTACATTGTTAACAATTGTTGGTACAAATGTGTGGTGGATGTAGCCGTGTTTGATGCATTGCTACTTCTGTAACATCAAACATACAATATATACACACATACAGGCGTGCAAACACTCTTATTTCACAATCAGATTCTAAATCAGCCACATTGGATCCCCTGTCTGCCTACTATTACATTAGTCTCTAATCTGCAGAGAGTTCCTTTTTAGCCTTCCTTGTACCCCCATGTGGTTCCGCGACTTTTTATTTCATTTCTGAAAATAGCACTGTCAGATAATCTGGATTAATCCCTCCTCACTGCTTTGTGGGATTGGAAGGGACGCAAGCCCGATTTACTCCCTGTGCCCAGTGGGCGTTCCCGCTCTGCACCACCGTATGGATTACGTACAACCAGGGCACTGGATCGTCATGTGACTGTTTGTTTACCGTCAAACTGCACATGTTAGATGATGCGTGACTTCAAGGCCACAGAGCAGAGACAGAGAGTAGGACTGTATTACATCACAGGCTGGAAACAGGCATTTTGTGCGCGCATGCACACACGCACACACACACTTTGCCATTCATCATCGTTAATCAATACGTCATCAAATGAGAATGGAACAATAGCTAAGAGGACAAAATAGTTGAACACATAGCTGCGTTGAGGATACTTCAAAATATAAAACGATTCATAAATAGTAGACAATAATGTAAGTGATGGAATCAGAGGGAAAGGATAAAACATATCTGAGCGACAGAAAGCCAGTGAGCCCGGACATCTGGTACAAGACCTGACAACAGAATTCTGAGATCTAACACACGCAAAGGATGCGTTGAATCGAGAGGAAGCAGAGGACGCGGACAGCCGACATCATCCAAATCAGCTTGGCGACGAGCAGGAAAGACAATATAAGATATAATATCTAATACAATACATCAGGTCATCCAACCCCCCCCAAAAAGTCAGGTGCAGATGTCCCATAATGCATTTCAGTAGCTGTGTGCCATGAATAAAAGAACACAGTGCACCACATGCTGATATTAAAGGGAGTCATTCAGAATGCCAAGCCCTCCGTTTCCTGTTTCTCCTGCGGTATCAGGATGGAAATAGACTGCGGTGTCTATTTCAACAAACTCCCAATTACACACACAGAAAACAAAGATGAAAGAAAAGGGAGTTTGGACTCATGTGGCCGATCAATGCTTTAAAATGAAGTCATCCCCCTGCAACGCCCCCTGCAGCTGAAGGTGGCTCTAGTGCACACATGTTGTATGAGGGGAGAGGTCACAGTACAAAGGATCAGCAAAGTCATGCGAAATAATGGCAAAACATTTTCGCTGCTGTATTTCCACCCTAAACTGGAGCAGCGGCAATTATGCGCTGGATCTGTGACTCATCACTCTCATGACCCTGAGCTCGACTGAAGCACAGACGCACTGTTCAGAAAAATGAAGTCACGACACACAGATCAGGTTCTGCCATCGCCGCCTCAGGTCGGCATCGAGTAGTACAGAGTGCAAGCCTCTGCCCGCGCATGTGTCACGCCTCTATGACGCCCACGCAGAGAAATTGAGTCACTTTCCAGGAGTGGTCGAATATGCTAAAACATTCCTCCGCTTGTGTATGACGTTTATCTATTGCAACACATCCCCACCATTATCAACCATTAAACTGCCGGTTTGGTCGCTATGGCGCTGTGGAATGGCTCCACATGACCTTGTCATCGGCAAGGAGCGGGACGCAACGATGTGTACTAGCGTTGGCCGCGGGGGGCGGGGGTAGTTGTGGCACTATGTTGGGGACACTCAAAAATAAATGTGTCACCTCTGGAGTGAATAACACGATCTCTGACCTCTGCTGTTGACTTGTTATTTAACCGCGCATGGGCATTAAAAGCGTTCTCCTCTTTTTCAGCCAGCAGCGGCTGCCGCTGCTGCTTGGATCACGCCACGGAAATGTCAGTGTGGATGTCAGCGGTTTGAGGTGCGCTCACGGTTTCAGCAACACAAAGACTGTATGGTGGCAATAACAATGCAAAAACAACAAAAACCCACCAACAAGCCCATCACAAAAGGAAACAGTCCGACACTTCAATGGTGAAACAACAGGTGATAATTGTATCTGAATACATTACCAAAGCTATTAACCTGATCACCATCTATGAATGGATGGGGAAAATACATAGTACACTTGGTATGAAATGTTCTGTGGGTTGCAGATGGGAAAAAAAGGACAGCGCTGAGGGACACTGACGCCCCCCCAAACCACTTCCTGAAACCTTCCATCTAAGGCAGTTGCCACAGCAACGACCCTGCCATCAGCAAAAAAGTTAGGGTGGTCTAGCCTGCTTTATCGGGGCTGTGTGTGGAGTGTGCTCCTGCTTTTCAGTCAGACGTGTGCAAGAAGGCACAATGGCAGGCAAACACATACACACAAACACACCCACATCCCCCTACAAACACACACACACACAGACACACACACACGCTTATCATTGGTTGCTATGCCATTAACGCCCACGAGGCAGTCAGGGACGCCACTTAAGCTATTTTGAGGATCCGTGCACAGTACTCGCAACAAAGTAGCATCACCAAACATGGCCTTAGATGTTGAGCCACTCACACTTCTGTCCTCTGCACTGCCGCAGAGGCAGGAGCAATGATCATTCGTCAAGGGTCAAGACCCCGAATCTGGGTGGCAACTTCCAAATTTCTGCTTATATATTCACAATCGGCCACCACAGAATGGCAAATCAGTCTCAGTTTTCACATAATACCCTAAATTACTTTGCATGTATCCCCCCCACTCAGGTGTATGATAACGGCTATATTTATGTTTCTTGACCCAATGACACAGCAGCACCATGAGTTCCAAACAGGACAGCGAACGCACACCCACTTCTTCACACCACAAAGAAGTTATTTCTGCAATGAAGCAAAGTTGCGCCAATTTTACATTATGCTCGCCGTTGCGTTTGTAGGCGGAATAGTGAGGACTGCTTACACGAGCGGTGCAAACACAATGTGCACCTCCGCCGTGGCAAGCCTGACAACACAGGCACTGAAAAAGTCAGCAATGACGAACTGTCACCGTGGTGAGGGGGAAAACTTTTGAGTAAGCATCTAACTTTGACCGAAAAGGGACAAACGTCACAACATGGGACCAAAAAAATGTCAGAGTGGGGTTTAAATATATCATGATGCAGATTAGACACTAGATTTGAAGTGCAGTTTTAGACAAATAGAATTAATCATTAATCCGAAGCAAACCTGAAAAACGGTTGGAGGTTGAGGTCTGAAACCCTTTTTTCCCCTCCAAACAGTAGAGTCTGTCAAAAACACAGAGACAAAGTGACAGCTGTCCCCAGCTCAAATTCCCTGCTGAATGTTCCAAGCTGGGTGAAAAACGCTGACAGGGTCTCTGTTCGTGACGGCATTGCAGTTGAAAAGGCGATACTTTTGGACTCGATTCTGAAATGTTGGGGGGCAGCACACCAAAAATGAGTGTCTGTACACCAATCGACAACTTATCCTCTTACTTGGAGGTTGGAGTCCCTTGGAGGTTCACGTTACCACCTTAGATGATTAGAAATAGCAGGTAGACCCAGTTTGTGGGTGAACAGAGTGCAACAATTTTTGGGAATTTCTAACCAAGAAGACAAAATGTGTACAGTGTCACGGCAGGTATGGTGTCTTGCTTGTTGAGTTATATCCTACCTTTGAGGTCTCCATATCAGTTTCTTCCACTTCCTTTGCTTGGCCTATCGGTGGAGGTAGAGAACAGAATGAGAGGTTTTGGTGGAATGCTCCTCTGCGCCAGTGGAATTCCACATTCGATGCTACCCGAAATATTGCTTAAACCAACAAAACGTCCACCTCTACAGTGCGTCCAAGGGGGTGAAAAGAGCTAAAAAAGTCACACGCCTACATCGGTGAAGGGGAACATAAACGCTGAATAAAAGAATGAATGATTCAGTC
>OMPJ01008950.1:46087-68385 GCA_900312935.1 Carapus acus | reverse complement strand
GTAACTGTTGGTAGCGCCCTGTCAAAGTGGGCGCAGAAACTTGTCGGGTGTCTGTATGTAAATGTTATAGAGTTTGAATGTTTCATTATCAAGGAGCTCTACCTGCCCTATCTTTGAGAGAGCCTTTATTTGTATAGCGCCAAATCTGCAATTATTTGGCGCCATACAAATAAAATTGCATGAAATGGCATGAAATTGCATCAATTAAATTGAATTAAATTTAATTTAATTAAAATGAATTTGGTGGGTGTTTCAGTTGATGATTTAAAGGACAGAAGTATTTTGAGAAAGCTGAGTTGCTGTGGCAACCTCGTTTATACAAACAATGGCTGTTATACCTACCAAAATTTTAGATTTTTACGGTCTTTTCAAAATGAAAATATTTTGTGACTTTGATATGTTAAAAGTTTTCTAATTCAATGTTCTTTAACAAGCATGATTTATGCGTTTTGGATACACCGTCGGCTCCCTATTTTTATACAGTGTGTTCAGATTTTTTGAATATGTCCATCAGCGATGTAATCATCTCCATTGTCTCCATGCTGTGTGGAAGAATATGCTCAGCTGAAAAAAACAATATATATACTGTAAGTGTAAAACCACATTGAAAAAAGTAAGAGTCAACATTATACCCTCAGCATGGAGCAGGAAGTGGATAATTACTAAGCATCCATCAGCGTCAACAGACTCCCTCGTCTATCTGGCAGCACTGTTGTTTCCATCTTCCTGGTGAAACCAGTGGAAAGTTTAGACTTGGATAAAACCTCAGTCCCATGGTGTATGCGCCTTTCTGTTCCATCTCAACAGAATGTTTTTCCTCAGCAAGTGGTTACCCTAGATTTTTAAGAGATGGGTTCAATGAAATTCATTTTATGGGAAAGCCACTAACACTGTTATCAATTGTATTTCTGTATGAGAATGTTGTCTGTTGTCCCTGACCTTGCAGGAACAACAGCAACTACCTATGCATTGGAAGCACTAATGGACTATTCCTGATTGATCTAGCAACATCTGATCTCCTAACTGCACTGTATTTCAAAGGTAAAGTATCTGACTATTCCTGATTGATCTAGCAACATTTGATCTCCAAACTATATTTCAAAGGTGAAGTATGTGACAAATGCTACCTCTGTTCCTACCACCCTTGGATTTACACAAAAAAGTGAACTATCACCCAGACTTCAGAAGAAATGAAATACAATTACTTTCATATTTCAATTGCCGTTATTCAAATGACAGCAATGGAAATTGACCTGTTAAGCAAATTTATGCATGCCTGTAATGGGCATGTACAGCTGTGACACAGCTCATCATCCGAAATACTGTCTCCTTTCTCCTCCACTCTTGGCTTCTCCCTTTAGGTGTTGCTACAGCCTATCATCTGTCTCCACCTCCATCTATTCTCTGTATCCTCAACTAAGAGACCAAATCATGTCCATTTGCACTGCATCCATGCACTTTCTCTGTGTGCTTCCTCTTTTACCTCTATGTGGCAGCTCCACCCTCTACATAATATTTCTCTCCGCTCTGCATGAGACCAAACCATCCATTTCTTTCGTACATACATAATATATTGTTCCTTAGTGCTTCACTTTCGTTGAAAACTATTCATCCAGAGTTATCATGGGGTCTTTAATTTCCTGGATCGCCAGATCAATTGCTTAGTAAAGCACCTTCCTCCCTACCTTAATCATACAGAGAAATAGTATGATGATACTTTAGTGATTCATACTGTGGGCATATGAGGAGGTCTTCCATTACAAAATGCAATGCAAAGCTAATCAAAATACAACATAATATTTTTAAAAAGGTTAACATAAGCAATCATGTGTTATATTTGAGAATTTGGTTGAATGTATATTATACAATATGTAAACACTTGAACTTGCCTTTTCCTCTAGATTACCCCACCTTGAGCATGAAAATGGCTGAATCTTGGTCCATCTCTCAAGGATGGGATAGTTGTGTAAGTTATCTCTCCACCACAGCTTACATGTGTCATGACAAGTCTGTGTAAATTCAGGTTTTCCAAATTAGATACCTTTTATTTGTTATGTTCAACTACACAGTTATATTTATAAATTCCGCTTTTGTGCTACGATCTAACAGATGGTGTTTCTGGTGACCGCTTTGTTTACCTCATGTGTGGTCCTACTGGAGTTGAATCTGTGTGACCTTGAAAGAACAGTTGCTGTACATGAAGGATTCTCAGTGTTCCCCGGGTAACCTGATAATTCAATATCTTGAGCTATTGGACTGGAGTGTTCCTATTATTCCTCTAGGCTTTAACTGTGAGATCAAAATTGAGAGTGAAGATCCGGGGGGGGTTGACTTTCTGTGTGTTTCCTATTGACAAGTCCACGTTGTGAAGAATGTTTAACTGACGGTCTGCCAGTGAAAAACAAGACAATAAAACAAATTTGAAGGTATTTCTCAAGAATGCAGTTGTTCTTTAGGGTACATTCCAATGCGGACCCATTCAAGGTCATTTATATCAAATACACAGGTGTTATCTGGTCATACTTTCATACCTGTGTACAACAAGGAACTGTCTTTTGTTGACAGTAAATGACTTCACTTTTAGGGCATTTATTTCTGACCTGGTCCTTCAAACCCCAATGATTTTTGGTTATCTGTCTGTAGAAACTCCAAGAAATTTCCGCTACAATCCATTAAATCGTACCAATTTCCGATATCCCCACTTTATTTTTCACAAGACATGATATTATAACGACATTTTGTCATGTATATACGTCATGTGTATATGATTTTTCCCATTCCTGCCTCTCTGTCATTTTCAGCTCTCCTCGACTGCTCGATTCTCCCTTGAATGCTGAGTTCAAGAGGAAGGAGCGAAATGCCTCAAAAAAGAAAGACAAAGGTCAGCATCCCTCTCACAATTTGTAGTCTAGGAGAGAATGGTTTTGAATTGCACTTCTTTTATCAAGGCAAGTGCTAGAGGAAAAAGGTAGGGTTTTTTTTTTTTTTGTCAACCCTTTGTTCACCCTTTAACATAATATGGCAGAATGAATATTAACATGTTATTTATAATAAACATGTGCAAACTCATCATCATGGTGCGTTTGTGTAGGTGCTCTTTGCACTGCTGGATGATTTGATGCATTGAGACTATTTGTGGTTCTTTGGTGTATCATTAGGCTCTAGCAAGTCTTAAAGTCTTGCATGCTGCTCGAAATTGCTGCTGTCCTGTGGTTTATGTCGCTATTTGTGCTGCAAG
The DNA here is from genome assembly GCA_900312935.1 of Carapus acus. Lineage (NCBI taxonomy): Eukaryota > Metazoa > Chordata > Actinopteri > Ophidiiformes > Carapidae > Carapus > Carapus acus. The sequence continues at coordinate 65,147 of OMPJ01008950.1, read as the reverse complement.
AGGCAGCAGTAAAGAGTAGGACTCCCCATAGCTGGAGTGATGGCAGTTACTACTGCCAGAATATGTAGCAGATCTTCAGGGAAGCTGGGCAGCTATATGACTGCAGTGTCAGGCTAAAAGCCGCAAACACTCATGTTAAGTACAGTCTGTATGAGCAGGAAACTATTCCTTGTTATCCTTGTTGGCTTGGTTTGTGTATGTGGGGGGTGAAGGGAGTGGGCAGGAGATCGGGGGGGGTTGTATTTAGAAATGCCTGCTGTCACATTATTCTCCCCACAGTAATCTGATCATGAAATTAACCGGTATTGTAGTCAATTTGAGAGAATGACACATCGCTACTAGTATTTTATTGAATATCAAGTCTGAGGATTCGGAGTATGTTGGGTATGGTGCTCACTGATAACTTTCACTCGTAACATTTACTCCTGTTAGCAGACTTAATATGTATTTCCCATGGAGACCGTGTATGATTTATACATCTGCTAAACCAGAGATTCCCCGGTTGAAAATCTATTAATCATCTACCGTCAGTATTCTATTGCACAAGTCTCTATTGTCAGACTGAGGGTAAAAAATATGTTAACAAACAGTAAACTCACTGGCCAGCCTAGTCCTCTTTTGGAAGTTTGTAAATGAATCAGCTGTAGTGTTCATGTTTCAAATTTTGTCTGTTCTAATGGTCATTTGGCAATCATACTCATACATTCCCTGGTCACATGCTTAGCATTGTATGCTGTCATTTTATATCCAGTCATCATACAAGTCACATATCAAGATCTATAAATCTGTGCAGAATAGCCAAGCCAAAAAGATTTTTACATCTGTTACTTAATTTGCTAGTTCTGGATGTTTTGGTGGCATCTTTTAGTTTGACAGAGAGCAAGTTGTATCATTAAGAGTTAAGAGTCGTACAATTTTTGTACTGCACCAGCATTTGACAAGGGAACAACTTTTCGAAAGCTGCACACACTTTTAATAGCTGAGGAAAAAGTGATCTCACTGTAGTAAAGACACTGACACAGAGCAGGCAGCAGAATTCTCCAGTCCATAAAATTTGGTGTATGGACTCACACATATAATGACACACTGATTTTATGTATGTCATTCATATAATGGTGGAAAAATGCATGCCATGTAATGATGCAAAATAGTGACGATGAATCTGGTGACAATTTCCTCACAGTTCATGTAATTACTCGTTACTACTGATTACTACTAATTACTACTAGTTGGCTCTTGTTTCTTACACATGAATATACAGAATAAAGATACTTTCCACTCTTGTGTACATATGACATCTGTACTTAAACTTGCAAGGCATACCAAACTATTGCAAATATAATCTTGATTATTCTTTCCTCACTGAAGGAGGTATTCAGAATCAATTCTTGGTTTTCCATCCAAAAGTGAAGTCATCTGGATACAGCACTTCTCCAAGGTATGATGACAAACTGCTGAATGTTTTCTAATAAGGATAAACTGATAAAATAGAGATTAACCAAAAAAATATGCTCTTGAATCCTACATTTCGATACTTGGCAGGTAATGGTATCTTTCCCCATTCCCTCAAAGTTGACCTATGCTCAGCTGTAACCTATTTATTTCTAGTGAGTGTTCACTGTGTACAGTATGTACACCCTTTGTTATTAATCACTAAACTTTGAGGAATGACAGCCACAGTTGTCCCCTCCAGATTGAGCTGCCTCAATGACTTTTCCTTTTCTTGAGTAATCATAATGTTATTACAATTACCTCTTACAATTGCCAGCCTCTCTCATTCTTTTCACAACTTACGTAATATGGTGAAGGCGTTGAATGCAGAATGACAGAAGTTTTGCAAAGGCTATCTTATCATCCCAAAAACTAAATTTAATCTCCCTGGCCAAGCAAAGAGAAGAATTCTGTTGTCTGTGCTCCTCTTCCTGTCCAAATGTGTTGCCTCTCAGTCGCTTAACTCTAAGTCACCTTCTGAGTCACCATGACAGAGCAATGCTGGAAAGCGGCTTCACTGGCAGTCAAGGGTTTCCTACCTGACAATACATTTGAAAAAAAAAAACACGTATTGACCGTCTCTAAGTACCCCTGAAGTGACAAGCGAATGCAGGCTCTGTAGTATCACAAAGAATACTGTATATTTGCTTGAGTTTAAACCTTTTCATACATCTCATTTACAGATCTCACAAACTGCCCTTATTATAATGTCAGGCATGTAAGCTTCCCAGGAGTCAGATTGAACTCACCTCTCTTAAAAAAACTTGAAATACAAAGAAGATGTTGGGGAGCCATGGTCAATAATTTGATATCTACCAATTCCTTGGCAGTGAATTTCCCTATGCACCTCTATATTCACAGTTTCCCCACACAGAAAACTTTTTTCAGAAATTTTCAGAAAGGATCATTTCTGACACTTCTAAAACTGCTTGTGTGCATCTACGTTTTTGCAACTCCTCAGAACAACACTCTTTACCCCAAAAACGAACGTCGAGAAGACTCCGGGCTCGACCAAAGATGTCAAACATACGTAAGCTCTCTTGTCTGACCAAGATTTTACATTTGTTGAGGTGGTAAAAATTCATGTAGTTTGTTTTTAACTTTTGATTGTACAAAAATGTGATTTTGTCGTTGTGTCATTTAGAGGCCATATCTTCAGAGATTATCCATTAGACAGTGTGGCACCAATTGTTCCTTCCATAGACCTGGACGTTGGCAGTAAACCTGTCCACTGCCTTCAGTATTCAGGTGAAGCATTACTTAGAATAGTGACCAATAGAACAGTAGCAATGAAGGAAATAACACAATTCTTAAAGCACCTAATTGCTTACGGTTAACTCGGGAGGAATTGAAAGTCTCCTGTTCAATTAACATGAGGCAGAAATGTAGGTGTAACTCTATTTTGATAGATTGAAACTTACTGCTCGTCAGACATGAATGATCCATGATAGCCCAGATGTGTGGGTCAGCTGTGACTGAGCTTGTTACATGTTAGCTTTGGACAAGTGAACTGTTAGTACATCAAGAGTTATAATTGTTGATTGGACAGTATATGTATTGACAGTTTACTCTATTTGTTGTCAGTAAAAGTAGAATTTTACGTCGTTCACATCCCCCAGCTATATTCTATTTGTGAAAGGAAGCAAAAGAACAAATGATTTTCCAGATTTTGCATCACTGATATGTGTCACAATCGTATACATGTAGAAGATTTTACTTCCCGTTTGGGAAGAATTGCTTTCACAACACCAATAGAACTGAATATTCACAAAAGTTATGTGAAAGGTTATGAATCAATGTTTTTCTTGTCGTTCCCAGGAGATGGAAAGCAAATTTTGTGTGGTCTTGGAGACAATACCGTGTTAATGTACAAGTCGTCCCTAAAAGGAAATCCCACTGTCTACAGAGGTATTTGAAATGGACATTAAAATCAGACTGAAAACAGACTGTTTATACACCTCTTTATACACCTCTTGTCTGACGAAAAGTTAAACTACAGTTTAGGTCTGATGTGACATGAATGGAACTGTGTGATGACCTTCTCAACAAGTGCAAATCTACTGTTAATTTACTGTTAAATTTTGAGAATTTTCTCAAAATTAATGAAAATATAGATAAAGAAAATATTGCCTTATACCACAAGCATGTTTAATGAGGAATACCTGGAATATGAATATATTACAATTTCTCTTTGTAAAAATTTTGAAGAATGACAACCCCTGTGGTCATTTTCGACCCCTCGTGTGCATCTAAGGTTTAATGTCATTGGGTCATTCCTCTTCATCCAAAATAATCACAAACATACAGTAAGTGTGTCATTGGCAGAAATGTAGACACGACTTCATAATATTTGGTATATTCTCTTCTTTGTCTATGTTCTCTTCATCCATCTGAATTTGATGTTGCCTCAAATGATAAGAAGTGTAAAGCTCAAAGCTCTCCAATATCAAGTCTTGCACTTGATCAAATGGCACAAAAAAGACTGCACAAAAATACCAAATCTTGACTAATTTAGATATCATTGTCACTGTGGTCAATAAAGGTTTTTTTTAACTGGTTAATTGTGCTTTGGCCATATTCCAAAGTATGAATTGGATAAGCTGTCCGGTACACATTTGTTTTTTTTGCTAGAATATGGGTTTAGATGATGAGAGAAAGGCATGATGAGAAGGTTGCATACAAGTGAGATTTGAGCATATTTAACTCTTAAGAGTTTTCACATATCAACTAACGATGTCCCTTTAATATGTCCAATTTAAGACAAACTTTTTTTTTTTCAAATTTAAGAGTAAATTACTTTGATGTTTGATGTTTGTAAGAATTACATTTACACAAGGGGGCAGCAGAGTTTACAGGACACGGTTTGAGGTGACAGGAGAGGTCATTGTCCTCAGTTTTCCATTGAACTCAATTAGCGTCTTTACTCACTTTTGGTGTGCATGCAGGCCATGACAGAGCAGTGAACACTGTTAGCTGGAGCCTCAGCAGAGAGCTGTGGCTAAGTGCGTCAGAAGACCGGACACTGCGACTATGGAGCTGTGGCAGCCAAGATCCTGCCATTGTCATTGTAAGTATCGCAGTAACTGGCTCACATTTGAACATGTATTCATCCGTTCTTTCCTATCACCTGATATGAGATGAATATATCACCACTCTGCCCCACTCAACTTTGAGTAATTTTTTTTCACTTTGTCCTTAACAGTAATTCTAACTGCACACATACGGTATATCAGCACAAATATTGATCTGAATGCAACACACATTATCCTTTGTAGATAGGAGTGACTGCTGAAATATAGAAGTATTGAAAATAAAACAGTTAGTCATTGTTTAAGATGGCGCAACCACTGGAATGGTTAAGCTTTGTTGTTTTGACTTCACTCTGATATGGTAATATTAGACGTGTTATATGTGCATTTACTCCATATCTCCCATGTTAAAAATTTCTATAACTAATTTTCAATAAATTGTCCTTGATTCTGTCATGGATATAAAACATCTTTGATCCACCATTTCGTTTACTAATGGCAACAGATCCAGTGATATTTAAAAGAAAAACAAAAATGGAACAAAAAAATGTTGTGTTGCTTGACTTCATGACAGTGACTTTGTACACTCACAACATCTGGGCACAAAACAAACAGAGCCCTGATCGTTCACAGACTCTTACATATTTATGGGATGTCACATTTGACAGTCAGTGGTGTCTGAAGTATAGAAGTCCAAGAGAAAACAGCAAATGTCCTCAATTCTTGTTTCTCCCGTCACCTGATGCTATCCTGACAGTGACACTCATTAAGCTGAATGGTTTAGAGCTGCAACCTTCTAGTGCTACTGTGAAATAAGATGGAATACCAGTTTGCCCCAACATAGCTGTTGTTTCTTGCCAAATAGCCTTGAGTGAAGTCAGTCTAAGGTCTGTCATTTGTTTACTTAAGCAGGTATGTCAGGTGTATTGTGCAAAACCATGTTGTTGGAAAAATCCAGTGATCCTTTCTGCAATTTTTGGGGGGCTCTCTTTGGGCTATAATTATGCCACTTTGGAGTCCCTTCTTAGTTCTATTGTATGTGGCAGTTTTTTGGTATATTCCTCCTGCTGTATCACCCTGAGCTGCTGGGGCCTTTCAATGAAGTACTTTCCTACCTACCTAGTTTCTGATTGGTTAATTGAAAAGCATGATTCTGTCCAGTGCTCATGTACTGATGAACTTGATTGCAAAATACCTCATAAGTCAGCAACTTACAGCCGCAGTTGCAGTGCATGTTATTTCCACTGCAGTGGTCAAAATGAAAAATAGTGAAATTGTCAAACTATTTGTTGTGTAAAATATCCCATTTTAGATACACATGATGTCCGTACCTGTCTGTGTTCATAATTACAGATAACAGATGACAAATAACAGATTTTTTTTATCTTTCATTTTTTCACTCATCTAGACTGACAAGCAGTTCACTAAACCTGTGAGTGCTGCTCAGTTTTATTTCCTTGATAAATTCTTGCTCCTGGCATCTGGACCCTCTCTTTCTTTGTATCTGTACTATGTGGATACCACACGCGAGGACATCAAAAGGTGAGTAGCAGTATGTGTTATAAATGTATGTATAAATCTGTGTCTACATAGTACTACAATTCGCTTGTTCACAAAGCGGTCTACATGACTCAATGATTCCTTGAATCAGTATGATGAAAATCCCTCCAGGCAAAAACGAGGCTATGGAAATAAAGCAAAAACATTCAGTATCAAATCTTTGCAACACTAAATTTGTCGTTTTCTTTTCCAACAGCAGATACTGTATATCTCTCACCAGACAAAGCGATGCTGCTGTTGGTTTATATTTTAACATTTTATTTATTATTCACACATGTTGTATCATTTCAGAATAGTTCAAGAGTTAAATTTTGTACACATATTATACGTGTATACTTTAAATGCTTTGTACATGTCGAAAAAGGAAAGTCCCAACATTGTTTTTACCGATATCATTGCCCTCACTAAATTGAAATGATGCAACACTCTGTTTTTTTCACGTTTAGATATCAGCAAAAAAGTGTGGTCAAATTGGCAAAGCGCTTTTCAACATCATCAGGAACAGATATCACTGCATTGTCTGCAATCAATCATTTCTTCTCATGTATCCTTTGGGCTATTATGGATTATGCGTTGCCATCTTTTCATTGGAATTCACAACTGCAGTGCTGCATATTTCTGTAGTTTGTGACAAATTTAGATAAATGTATCCAATTGTCAATTTGCCCTGTTATCTATGGAAGTTCGTCTCTATCTTGTTCAAAGCACAGGAAGCAAATGAAATGAAGACAACACTGAATTCAAAAACAAAAGCTTTTTTTCAGGTTGTCTTTTTTGGACAGGGCTATTCAGCCTACCATATTTTCCGGACTATACGTTGCCTGAGAGTATAAATTGCACTAGACAAAAAATACATAATAATGAAAAAGAAAGCAATTATAAGTCGCACCATACTATTATAATTACAATAGAATAGAGACTAACAGGCTGAAGAGGTGTACAGCATGCTAGCGTACTACATTGATTGTTATTCAACTACGCAAAGGATTGTCAGCAAACTGAATAGTTATCTGGTATGTCAACATAACAATTATTCACATAAGTAAGGCATAAAAACAAGATAATAAATTTACCAAACCCTTAATCTCACTCTAAATCATTATATCCATTCAATTTTTTATCCTTGTTGTCACTTCTGAACAACTCTGCCAACCATGGAGGGAGATGAAGCGCCGCTTCCCTCTCTGTGAAGAAGAGGTGGCGGTGCTAAAATGACTATAAACCATATCACTATAAACCATAGTGATGTTGAATTTTGTGAACATGTAAAATTATATTTTTCAATAATTTGACGTTTAGATAGCATCTGAGTATAGGTCACACCCCCGCCCAACCTATGACAAATAGCGTGACTTATACCTGGGGGCCCTGACTTACATCACCCTTCCATTCTCACGTTGCGACAGAATTCGAATTTGGACAGAAGTGAGACCTCACTGGTTGTTTGTCAGAACTTAAACCACAGTGGTTGCACTTTTACGTCCTTCTGAACACTTTCTGATGTCTGCTTTGGTTTAATAACCACTGACTGGATGTGATGCTGTCTTCCTCGACTGCTGATGCTCCAGACGCACGACGCTGTATCCATCCGCACATCTCCCCTCAAGTAGTACCTGTTGTACAGGTATATACGATCATTTTAACGTTTGTCACTGACATTTAGATGTCTTTTTTTACACGTTAGATATTTCATATTAATTTGCAGCTAACATGTGTTTTTATTATCATTCATGTATTATTTACTTCTTTTCTGTAATTTTACCAGTTTAATCTTAAGATTTTTAACATTGACGCCAGGGACAAATCCACAAAAACGTCGGGTTTTAAGTAGCATGGGCGCATGGGCCGCCACTTAAATAGGTCTGATCTAGTAATCTATAGGCAGATATTAAGGGACCGCATCCCTGTGTAATTATCAATCAACCATTCAGAAATCTTACCCTCGCTTTCACCTCCCATAGCAGCAGGGCAACATTTTACTGGCAGCATAATAAGTGGCAAACCACCTTGTTTACCCAACTATGTTAACGTTCCTTGACTCCTGTCTTAGATATTGTTTTGGTGTGTGGTGCTGATCGATCCATTCAAGTATTTGACATGAACAGGGGTCTTGTAGTCTCAGAGCTGCTGGATGCCCACAGTAGAGCCATCCACTGCATTACACAGAACAAGGTAAACTATTTTTCAACAGCTGTATTTTAAACACAGAAATGAAAAATCACTATCTTCGGGTCATTCTTGATCACTATATCAACTCAAGCTTCATGCACAGACCTTGTGAAATCACTTGAATGTTTGTTTTCTCTCATGATTTTGTTAATGCCATATTGTGCTTTTGTTAATGCCATATTTGTAATGTCCAGATTTTACAAATATCAGATTCACAAAAGTATAATAATTTCAAATTTGTCCTGTAAATTGTTAAGAATGACTCTTCTCACTGCGTCACAAAATCACACACTTGCCAGGGAATCAATAGTGCCTTGAAACAGTTTCCAAAGGATGGACCAGTGTTCGTATACGTGTCCGTATTTATGAACTAGAGAGCACACCTGAACATAAGACACAACAGCTAAATTAGAAAAAAAAAGTAATTTTGTACATATCCAAGCCATACCTGAATACAAGACAAATCGGCATCACAGCATCAACTCAAACACGACAGCAAAATGCCATCTGCTTTAATGTCCTCTGAAAACCTTTATCGTCTGTTTACATTGACTTAATTTTTCCCACTGCTGCCTCCAACGTCTCACCAATGATTCATTGACGCAAAGCTTACACGCAGTTGCTCTGTTTAAGATTGATAACTTTACCGAAAGGGCCGCATTATATGAGTTTCTTAATTTTTTGTCCATGTCAAGGGTGTATGCATGATGAGCAATATCTGAATCAGGATCAATCGCGGTTGCGGCTTAAAGTCCAAATTTTACAATACTGGAAAGTAGAGGGTATGGAGGAACATATCTCAAAACGTTTGACGTCAGAATGGTAACGAAAACAAATCACCCACAATTGAAACCGACAGTACTTGTTTTTTGTGAAATCTCAACCTGTGATCTCACCAATGCCAGAAGTGTGTGTGAAATTCAAGATATATCATATTCTGATATGTGACAGCTGCTGCTTATACTCATTATAAGCTGTATTGTGCCAATTTTACTTTTTTTATGTCGTCTGATAATGATTCTCTTTTTTCTGTAAATTCCTGCTGTGTGAAAGGCTGGATTCTAGGATCTAACATCTTTTGGCTCACCACTGATTTAGATTTTGATTGATAACAATAATATAATAATAATAATGATAATAAATACATAATAATAAATGATTGCAGGTCACCAACAGCAGGTGTTATACTGTATCTCAGACTGAAACTGTTTGTAAAGCCTAGCATTTACTTTTGCAGTGTAGCGTATATTCAGTGGCATTAAGACGCCCCTCCTTTTGGCATGTTCATGCAGACCGCATAGCGCTAGACAATCAATACAAGATCAGATGGTGGATTAATGTGCGGTATGGTTGTTGAATGAGCACACTGGACAGATGTTTTCCCACTTGTTTTGACATGGTTATCACGAAAGCATCTTGATAACTATGTAATTACGAATGACTCCATAGTTCATGCTGTGCCTTTTTCCCAAGGATGTTATTATTCAGGAACTTTTATTTGTGTTTTTGTTATTGAAGGGGTTTATTTTTTATTTTTTTAAGTACCTTAAGGTCATGAATGGCGTCCTGGTTCATAATCAATAACATAATGTCAGAATGGCAAAAAACACGTTTCTATTGTAATTAACACCTGAGTGCATGTACAGCATAACATTTTATGGTGTTGTAGTTAATTGGATCGTACAAATTACTATGTTGTCTTCACATTACAACTGTATTCATTTCAGTAGATTGTTCCCTAAAGTTTCCAAATTCTGTCACCTGGTCAAACTTTTCTCAAATCTCAAACACATGTGAGAGTCTAAAACCACTGATCATGAATGTGCAGTCCCTCCAAATGAAGATGAGGTGAAGTTTAGACAGAATCTGTATCGTGGAGCCAGACTTGGCATCAAATGGAAGCGTGAGCTCCTTCTTCCATCTTAATCTTATAGGGTCGAATATTTGGCAGATGTATCTGTATTACATAAGGCATCCAAAAGTGATGTGAGGGTTACATAAGAGACCAATCATCGTCGGGGGAATGAAAATCTTTGTGGTTTGAGTGAACAAGGTCACAGTGAGAAAAATGGATTCAAATGTTTCCATGACAAGATAGGACCTACCATCAGCAGTATCATTCATCTTGAGTGTTTGAATTCCATGGCGCATCGACATTAAGATGACCACATTAGACAACTGGCTTAAAGCTTTCATTCAGGATAAAGTGACTTAGGCGATCCTTGTCCATGATGCATTTGGGTTTATTTGGCGTTATTCCCAGATACACATCCAATACCTGTGTAATTTACTTCGTCCAGCAAGCAAGAAAATTTTGTCCTATGAAGGAAGTGACAATGAATAATACTGTGTCATCCAAAGAGAACAAAAGCAACAAAGCAGAGACAATAAATTACAATTCCAAGTCCATGTTGATTCATAGACTTGACAGATATTACATTACACTACTTATATTAGTCAAATATTTCTATCTTGATGTTATACATGAATGTGTTTGTGACACTATGTAAGTAAGATATGCCTCCATTTCCTCCAGTTTCAACCATAACCCTTTGATGTTGACTCGGGCTTCAATGTGTTTTCCATTGTAAACTTAGTACCGAAGGTAGCTATGATCAGCTAAATGCAACATTGTTTATTGGATGAAGTAAATGAATAACAATGTGGAGTTATTTCAGTTAAAAGTGCACCATTGCATTCATCAGGCTAATACCCCTCAACCTGAGATCTGCTCATTGTCACAGCAGCTATTGTGGGCTATCCTCTGTGGACCGCCAACAGTCTGTTGACTCAGCTTGACTGTTGCGTCAATGTGGGGTCATCTCCCTCGTTGCCTCGCAGGCTTGTGTGCTGGAGGGTTAATTCCAAAAGATCACAGGGATAGTCCATGCAGGGAGAAAACACGTACACTTCCCTCCCCTCAGGTTCTCAACCCAAGACAGACCAAACACCATGAGCTGCAGCATGTGAAGCAGCTTTTCCCACTTCAACTTTCCATCGTCTGCTCTGAAACATTCACCTGGAACTCATCAGAGCAGAGGACTTCTCGGAAAAATGAATTGGAAATACCCTCTCAGACTCCCTTTCTCACACTCTTAATGGAAATCTAAACAAAAAGCATACTCCTCCCTATTCCTACACACGCATATCCCACAGACTCAAATAATGGTAATTTAGTGTTCAGATGACATGTGGAGTTCGTGTGTAGATGTTAATTGATGTTGATGTCGTTAACCTGAAGATCTCAGGTAAGACGTTGGTGAGTGTTTATCAATTTCGTCTCCTTGTCAGTTGAATCTTCTTTCCACCTTTGACTTTGGAGTTATTGAATCTGTATCAATAATGTGAACTGTGCAGTTGTTACCAAATTAGAGCAGCCGTGGAAATTATCATTGTTGCTAACCATCAGATCATTTTCAAGCAATTTGATTCAACTTTGCTGACCAGGCATTTCTCTCTATTTCTCAGGGATCCATGTTCAGCTCACAATTGCCAGATTCATACAACCTCTTTCTTACCAGTGCAGTTACAGACGGTGTTAAGATTTGGGATCTTCGCACACAAAGGTCTGTGCTGCTGTTTTGTATACTTTTTCACACAATAAATTACAGTTCATGGACATGATAAGTGAGCGGCACTGGGAATAGCACGATTATTATTGAATTAAAATACATACATCAGCTATTTGAAAATTGCTTTGTTGCACTACAAAATTGCATTCCTTGTCTTTAATTCACACTATTCTAAATGAAACCAGTGACATTCTGCTGTTAGCTGCAGTCTTTAAAACAGGCCTGTATTGTGGCATTCCATGTAATTGATCCTTTTCTGACTGAAGCACAGAGCCCTAATGTTAATTATGGTTTAGTTACCTCTGTTGCCTTGCAGCATTGAAGCCCTCAGTTCATCTTTGACCTAGCCAGATGAAAATTATTCAATAGTTTGTATGTCCCTCAGTGTTTCTGTTGGTTTCCACCTCATTTCTCACAGAGTATAAGGATGCAAGTTTTGGTACATTAAAACCAGTTGTCTTGCCTAATGTCAATCCATGAAAATCAGGACAAAGTGTTTTGGGCCATGCTTTTACAGAGCCTCAAATGGACAGAAATTAAGTCTGCATTATCTGTTGCTTAAACATTCCAAAGGTGGTGTGTAATTTGGAAATTGTTCAGTTTTTTTAAGTGGCTCAAAATATGTTTGTCTTATATGTTATCGGCAGATATCCATATTAGGAGAGCATTTTAGGGAGGCTTTATCTGGATGTAACTATGTTCTTTTTGGCTCAGTTAAACGCATCATTAAGTGTTTGATTCTATCATAATAAGGACTGCCTTCTTGTTCAACTCTTCATTCCTGCCTCTGTCAAAAACATATTGCACTCTGACAAATATTTATGCATAGTTTTCAGGTCAATCGTTAATTCTTAGGCCTGTCATCAAGCACATCTCACATCATGTTATTCCCCAAGAAGTTCAACATGGGTTGAATATGTGGCTATGCGTTCTGTAGATATTTTATTAGATTGATCATACTTAATTTTCTTAATATCTTATCTACATTTGAGCTCTTCGAATCTGAGGGAATGTCTATATGCTATTTTGGAGTCTGAGCGCATGCATGTGTGTTTAAATGCGGGTTTAGAGGGCAAGAGCCTTTTCCAGGAACACTGTAGATACTTAACATAAGAGTTGGAATTTCTGCGATTCTGATTTATCAGATAACAGTAATTCAATGTTTGATCAGATAGCTAACACAATTATTATCACATGAGGTGCTGTTTGAGACCAAAGGGACAGAAACTGGAGTATCAAGGGACATGAACGGATTGATATGAGGCACGATTAAATAATAGCTGTCACCGACAGGCCAGAAAGTTGTCGCAACAGCTAACTAGGGAAAGTCCAAGCAAGCGATAGATCTCAATGTCTAGTGTTTCCTGTGCTTGGCAAACAACTTATCATCCTTGTGGTCCTTGAGCCAAAATCTATGTGTAGTGTTGATGCAATGGTTGATAAGAAATGTCAATTTAATGTGTTTGTCAATTGACACTTTTTTAGAACAGTACATGCGTTGCAAGTTTGTTTACCCTCCATTTTTGTTTACCCTCCAAGTTTGTTTACCCTCCCTCCAATTCTATAGCAATAACAACGATTATAATAATTTTCCATATATACATAACTTCATTAAAACTACGGTAAATTGTGTGAAGTGTGGCTCACCAATATTGGGCATTTGAAATGTCCAAAGCTGGATTTGACATATGGGTCTCTTTCAGCCTGTCCACACACAAAAAGGTTACAGACACAGGGCTATGAACAACATAATGCTGTTCCTTACCTGTGATGAGACAAAGCAAGGCATTTGAGCCCCAACAAACTGAAGAAGTACACACCCTAATAGACTGACGCATTCATCTGCCACATGTGCACTAGCAGAATCACAACATCACAACATAGCAATTGAGCAGCTGCACTTTGTGTTTAAGATCTTCATCTAACACAACAATCAACAGAATGATGAAGTAAGACCTGAGTATCACTGGGATATTTGTATATGTGATGCAGAGGCTGAACAGGTGACATCAATCAAGATATCTCACAAAGACTGATGATCAGTGAGAGACACTGTCTCAATTTGCTGTGCATTGGCAGGACACAAAGAAATCACTGTAGCCCCACTGCTAGTGCCTCTATTTTCGGGACTCCGAATTATTGATTATACTGTATACTGTATTTGCAACTCAAAATTCTGCATTTGACATTTGTGTGTTTTTGAATTAATGTTGAGCATTGCGTTTGCATCATTGACAATGAGCAAATAAGCCCATAACACAGTTTTATTTCTAGCACAAAAACACATAAATCTTTAAGTGTTTGTGTATGTATTGGCGCATCCACAAATACATTAGTACTTAGTACTTAGTTTTTTTTATATAAAAGTAAATATCAAAAAAGTGAAAATACGCATTACTCTGATGATGCTACTTCGAAAACATTCTGTAGAATTTACATTTTCGAGCAGCTCAAGCATTCATGAAACTTTTGATTAAAAACATCTACAAGACTGTTACTAACAATAGATGTCAAGAAAATATATTGATTGTTGTACCTACAAATAACAAGATATAATTAACCAAGTAATTACCTTGATGACAGGCACTGAATACCCCTGATGTGTTCAGAAACCTTATAGTTTCCTTCCCAAGGGAATTGGAGCCTCCATGGAGTCTGTATTATTCATCAGGCAAAGGCCAAGTAGTCATCACTCACAAACGACAGGGAAAGTGGGATTCAGCCCAGCGTCTGTCCTCAGTCAAAACATTAGATCCACTGACCTAGAAAACCAGATGGGTATTTATCCCATGTTGTAAAAGTGCCTGTTATTCATATGTATGTGGTAAGTTGTGTGGGCTCCACTGGTTCCCTAATGTACTTGTGAGATTGAAATGTGTTCATTTGTGATTTGCCTTGTCATGTCAGTGATGTCTTGATGAATTAGCCAATTCCACCCAGTTATCATGTTGATCAAATTTTGAGTTGGCGTTAACGAATCAAAATATTTTCTGTGTATACACGGTATCTATTTATTCGCCTTTCTTAATTCCGATTCCGACAACTAATCCAGTTTTATATTTTGTCTGTAATTAGTGACATGGAAGAGAACTTGATCCAATTGTTGGGAAATCTGTGAACAGGATACCTATTTCTACTTGAGTTATGATGTTTTAAGACCTTCGAATGGCTGAATGCAGGCGTTGTACTGACAGTGACTGCCAAACCCTAACCCCAAAATCAGAGCATGCTGGCTCTGTCATGGTCCCATTGAGTCTGTGTATTGTATGATCTGTCAGCTTTTGTGAGGTGAATATTGAATTCTGTTTACATGACATGCTCTTTTCTTTTGTGAAAATGTAATTATTTTTGTATAGATCTCTTATCCTTGTGAATGTACACAAATAGAAATATTCAGATCATTCCGAGTAGTGTATGTTTGAAAGCCCATCTAACCTGAAAAAGGTCATTGTAGTGATCTAGTTGCTTAGTGAAATGGGAGTTTGAGAAACCCACGTTTTCAAGATTTAGAGGGCCAGATTGTATGACAGGTCTTCTTATCATGAAAACAGAATTTGTGCATAATGTGCTCCTCTAATTATTTAATGAGTATAGACTATTTAGCGTAATTGTAAATAAATGAAGTCAGTTAAGGGTGTAAATCAGGTTCTACAGGCAAGTCTGTCAAACCATCACTCACACAGTACAGAAATGCCATGAGAGATCAATTCATATTAAGCTATACATTTTGTACATTGTACATTTTACCCCTGCACCAGGCTTTATGACTAGAGCAAGGGTGAATAGCCACCACTTACCCTGTTTAACAGTCAGACACTGTGTTAAAACTCAGTCATATCAAATGTTTACACTATCTGTCTCGGAGATAAGTGAATAGTTTACATATAGAGGAATATCTTCCCTCATGTCAACATGAAGATATCTCCTGTCATCCAAAGGAGCTGGGCAAATTCCACAATAGTTAGTGTTAGATGTGACCTACATTTAGTGTGGATTATGGTCATATAACTAGGATCGTAGTGTAACATGCCTACTAGATCCTGTAAAAGTCTTACCATTCCACTCTGATTTAAGACCCCAGCTTAATTTACGATTGGTGGCATTGTAAAGACATTACATGCCGCTATTGCTACTGCTGACTGAGAGAAGCGTAGCGATTGCATTAGGGAGCTATTTGTCATCTGAGTTTCTCTCTTTTTTTCTGTTGTTTGTTGGTGGGGAGTCTGCAAGATAGTGTTCTGAGGAATCCTTACATTTTTACACCATACACATGGGGTGCCCACTGGCTTGAGGCCTAACCACATGGTGGCAAGGATCTCTTCATTTGACCACAACTGGTGTGAAGAAAGGGATATTGTATCACATGTAGCTTGCTGAAATGGGACAAACTTAATATAAAACTAATCAAACACATTCTCTCACTATACTATTGGATACTATTAAGTTGGAATGATTGACTCATTACGCCATTATCACCACAAGCAATTCAGAGGGCTTCTTGAATTGAATTTCCCTCGGGATTGATAAAGTACCTACCTACCTACCTACCTACCTACCTACCTACCTACCTACCTACCTACCTACCTTCCTCTACTTGTGTCAGATCTCTTGAAACTATAAACCTGTATTATCTCTCACTACAGATTTGTCATTCTCAGGTGTGTACGTCGATATGAAAATCATCTGAATCGCTGCCATCCATGCACTTCAGATATCTCTCCATGTGGCCGTTTCATCGCCTCAGGCTCAGAGGATAATTGTGTAAGTTCTGAGGTGTTTTGATTCAGTTCCATGAACTTAACTCATCTCGTGATGCTACATCCAACTGTTTTCTAGCATTGTTGACATTAACATTCTTGAACCAAAAAGCATTATCTAGGTGTATGAAAACATGCAGCATTCTGAAGAAAGTCAACTGTCGCCAAGGCATTGCATCCCATTCACACATTTTTCTTTAGAGATGTATTTGATCTGTCATTTATGAATCATTTTCATAGCTTCATGTGAGAACACAACAAAGAAGTTCCAGCAATTCATTTTTATCAGTTTTATTTCCATTTTATGTGAGGAGTGTTTGTGCCTAAATTTGGACTATACCCTTTTTCCATATACCGGTATGTCAGTTTCAGCATTCATGATGAAATAAGACTTATTTAATTGCTTTTCCAGACTGCGCTTGATATTTTTTGTCTGAGGTTTTCGGAAGGCTGCCTCCCCTTTTGTCCATCTCTCATTTCTTCTGGTGTGTACACTGGTTGAAAGCAGTGGAGTTATGTATGCATGCCACTGGTTATTATTAATAGTGGGGTCCCAGAAAAGCAAAACAATCACAGAGTCCTTCAGGCAAGATTGTAGATTTCACAAGTTTCTTGGAAGAAATGAAATTGTTTGGTGGAGAGCTAATTCGCATTTATGTGTCGCTACCCTGAGACTAATAAAAGCTAAACACATTTTAGTTGTCGCAATATTTCAAAAGGCAATCATAAAGAAAAAATTGATCCAATTACCCACTTTTCACTAAACCATGAGCCAATATCAAAGTCTGTAATAGTGTGTGGTACAGATTTAAGTGTTCTTATGTCGCAGGTAATTGAATTGGAGTATTCACTCACATGGTGTGCGTGTGTATGTGCGCGTGTGCGAGTGCGTGTGCACGTGTCCGTGTGTCCGTATTCATATGTGTGTGTACATGTGTTTGTGTGTTTGTGTTTGTATATGTGTTTGACCAACTGTACTCAGGTCCTATTTACCTCAGCAGTATGTATTTGTGATACACTTATGCATGTAACACAAGTAGTGTTATGCAAACGGTAAATGATTTTTTCCCTTCTCCCCCCACCAACGTAAAGAGGAATCAGATGCTTTAGGCAAGAGACACTTGACTTTTTGACAGAGCGCTCTCAATTCAACTCACTCAACAATCTTGAGTGAAACATAGTATCAAACACCTGCGGGAATCTGATGAGTTGTGGTCTGGAAATAAATATACCAACATCTGGTTTTAGCCATATTCATGGCACTGTAGTGATTATCTTGATTATTATTATTATTATTATTTGCACAATATTGTATTTGGAAAATTAAAACAAAGAAAAAAAAAAGAAAAATGCAACCATGTAGATCATATCTATGAACTGGTACATACTGGGAACTCGAAAATAGAGTGAAAATGAGGTCCCTAGACCATGATACTGTATTCCAGCCTCTTGTGACTTTTGTGCGTAAAAATAAACAGACATTGACCTTGTAACTTCTGACATACAGTAAGCAAAGACACGTAACGCAAATGTCTATTTAAGTCAGTGAGAAGATGTGAAAATGTGTGTGTGGGTGGTCGGGGGTGGGGGTTCTTTTCAACAGGATAACAGGGCAGAGTCTTTGTGTTGTCATCAGTATGGATTTCTTTCGTTTGTACTCGAAAGAAAAACTATGTCAAAAAATGAGTATTGCATGAAAATATCATGGCTATCACTTGTATCCTCATCTTGTTTACATGTTTCACGCTGATTACATCCCGCTGATTACAATTAATGGTACAATAATGCCCACATCATGATGATCTGCATATGCATGGTAGCAAAAATACTTCCATGTTACATATTAAAACAAAGTCATATTTATGAACTGATGTTGCTGTCACACAAGCAAAAGTGTCTATTGGTGCATTCATTTTTGTTATTTATTGCAGGCTTATGTGTACGACATCCGATGCAGTAGCTATCTCCACAAACTCCAGCGACACTCTGGGACAGTGCTTAATGTGACTTTCAATCCAGCTACACCACAGGTAAGGGTGAGCAGTTGTGTTTCCTGTGTGCTTTGTGTAAGAATGCCTGCACTCAGAGGTAGGGATTCAACTCCTAAATCTTCCTGTTATCTGGAGGGAGAGGTTGTAGGAATGAGTCTTTGTCAACTTCAACCCAGTAAATCACAAATCTGGACATTGGCTTGGTTTTTCAAGTACCATCTGTGGACCATTCAGGTCATCGCACCCAAGTACGAGTTGGCAACCAGTAGCAATTGGTATGGTTCAATGTGGAGAACAGAGGAAGTCAACTTGGGGAGCAGCAAATGTGAAACCAGAAATTAGATTCCATTGTAATTGCTGTCGTTTAACTTCTTCTTGAAGAGGATACTCATAGGATGGTTGCCATGAGCACTGCTGAAGGTGGATGAAGCAATTCTCAAACAAGACTGTTGGTTGTTTTAAGAAAGCGTCTGAAGCACAATAAATGTTAC
>OMPJ01008950.1:13671-45999 GCA_900312935.1 Carapus acus | reverse complement strand
GGAGAACAAAAAGGAGCATTTTCTTGTTGGTATAATCAATACAGTGCAAAACACCAAATACAAGGACAGATGGTACATTCCAGACAGACTTGCCGCAAAATCCACATTATTTCTTTGAACATCTTCGGTCTGACATTATATACAGTGCATAGGATAACATTTCACTTTCTTTTCCCCCTGAAACTCTTCTGATGTTAATCATCAGTGTCACATTTGAATCCAGCTGTGCATTTGCAACTGTTACTTCAACATCGATGATAGTATGTGTGTTGACTTGGATACTGCTTTGAGACGTTAATAAGGTGCAGCTTGAAAACTGCATTGGCCCACTGCCAGCAGAAAAGTACCATTGTGGTGTAGGACTTGGTGGAAGGAACAGTATCATAAGTGATGTATTTCTAATCATCCTGAATTTGTGGCAGCATTCTAACTGTCAAAACCAAATTGGTCTGAGAACAGATCAGAGTTTTTCAACAAGGACATCTCACACTGCACCTGGGCCCTGTCCTGTCTCAAATAAAGAAATGGAAAGCACATCTAATCATCATATAAAACTGGCAATAGCTCATGTCAAAAACCTGGAGGATGGCAGAAAAATTTGGAATTTTGTGTTCAGCATCACTCAATATCAGGAATCAGGAATCTTTTATTGTCATTACGGCAATTTACATTGTGTAATGAAATTAAGGTGCTGAGTCGCAGCACAAAATTGTCTTAAAAAAGAAAGAAATAGGAAAGAAAGAAGAAAAATCAATAAACAGAGGAAGTATATACAGAAGTATATACAGTGTAGAACAGTTAGAAATAATAGCAGATCGTGGCAGTGATGATGAAGTGGGAAGGATCGAAGAGAGTGTGGAAGGGTGTACTGGAGTGTATTTCTTGTTTCATATAGATTGGCCCAGTGTTGCACTGTTATTCAATACTATTTAGATGGCTCATGGCTGATGGTTAAAAGCTGTTTCTAAGTATGGTGATCTTATTTCTTATTGCCCTAAAACGTCTGCCCTGAGGCAGACGTTTTAGAATAGTCCATGTGCTGGGTGTGAAGGGTCCTGGAGGATCCTGTTTGCATTCCTCCTGCAGTGGAAACTGTATAGTTCTCGTGGTGACAGGAGGGGGCTGCCAATAATTCGCTGGGCGACCTGGATGACTCTCTGGAGTTCCTCCCTCTGTGCTACTGTGCTCTTGGACAACCATGCACAGAGGCAGTGGGTGAGGATGCTCTCGACTGTGGAGCGACAGACGGATATCAGACGTTTCTCTGAGACGTCCCTGAGAACCCTCAGGAAATAGAGTCTCTTCTGAGCCTCTTTCACCAGTCCAGCAGTGTGAGGTCCTCAGGTCAGATCTCCCTGATGTTGACTCCAGAAATTGAAAGTCGGAGACCCTCTTTACACAGTTCCCACCAATGAGAAGTGGCCTGATGTTGTGAGTCTTCCCTCTGACATCAACAATGAGCTCCTCGGTCTTGTCTGTGTTGAGGAGCTGGTTTTTGTTGCGGCACCACTCATCATCTCCAGTGATGAGCCCTATTACTGTGGTGTCAACAGCAAACTTGATGACAGCGTTGCTGTGATAAGTGGATTGTTCGTGCTACTACAATTTCTGTATCATAGAAATTACTTTGTCTGTTCTTGCTTTGTCTGTGAGACATCCCCTGCACCAATGGATTAAAACAGACACAACGTGCCATCAGCGTGAGTCATATATTGGGTTGTAATGGTTGCACATGTCGTCTTGCTTGCCATGGTGGGTGTCAGATTATGTCACAAATTAGATTTAAAAGATGGAAACAGGATCACTCCGATTACTCTGCTTTGCATTGGTAGGTTGAATGATAACATCCCACAAATGTTGTTTGGTATTTGAGACAAGCAAGCACAGTCAGTTCCACCAAGTCTGCTGCCTTGGCACTCCCAACTATTTGTTAAGAAGGAATGCTGTCCTCAGGCAGAGGTCACACAGCTCATTATTGTTCCATCTCAAGTTTAAGTTTACCGTGCGCTTTAAGTGTTTAAGTTTACTGGTTAGCTGATACCTTCACAAAACTAACTCCGACGTGAAAAAGTCAGAGGCTATTAAATCTAATGCTGAATTTAATGTCTCCTCATTTGCCTTTTGTAAGTATTTGGCTTCCCAGTCACAAATATGCCAGAACAGGAACAGACAAAATATTGCAAAATTGAGTTCAGAATTGGCGTGATAAACAATTGTCCTATTAAGCTGGTGACATCTTTTGTAAGATAATGTTTAAGGGAGCCATAATTCATTCAGACAAAATATATTCTTCTGCGCTCTGCCGGGTTTAAATAGTTGTGGTTGGCTATCCCATCATTCCATAGACTATTGCATACCTCTTTACACTGTGCAGACTTGCATGATTAGCTGCCTGCAGGGCTGTTCCAGACCATGATTGGTCACTCAGTTACACATGCTTCTATACAATCAACATCAAACTTGCTCATATACATTTTCTGTGGGTGTATGCAGTTCACTTAGGCAGCTGCTCTCCACCTGTACCATTAATAGTCAGTCTGCAGTGTAACTCCTTGTGTCACATTTCATTGAGGCCAAAATGTAAGTGGTCACATGCTTGATTATCAGCTACATGATTTAGATTTGCTTTTAATTTGCGGCAGACTATTTATATATTTAATGTCATTTAAAAGAGTGGTTTTAATTCTGTGTTTGTGACATCAATATTTGACTTCTAGTTGAATCACAGTTTTACATTTCAATTCAAGCATAAGTGGTTGGTTGGCCTCACAGTTACTACCCCACAAAGAACAAGTGAGTGACACTATAAATGAGACATGGATCCAAGCCATGGTTTTATTGTTGTCTCAACAGGAGCCTGAAATTAAAAAATTATACTGCTATGGTAAATCTTCTCTGCAAAACTCGCGGTACTTCTCAGAATATTGAATCACACAGGCTTATGATTAATGAATTTTATCTGGCCATTTCAAATACTTGAGCTGTTGAGCTGAATATGAACATTGAAAATACAGTATATCATCATTACCTGACCGAATGTCTCATGAGAGACCTCTAAACTGCATTTGGTTTATGTGTCTGACTGTGAGACAACTGTGAAACATTCAGTTAAACGTCACAGCTCGACGATACATTCAGGTTTCTTAAACTGAAAGTGGAATGCTTGATCCTTTGCCATTTACTGGCTCATTCCCAGTCTTTTGCAGAGTTGTAACACCCTCATTTGGTAAATCATTGTTTGCTCTCCGTTTTGTGGTCATACAAACAAAAGTTCTAAATTGAGTTGCCAAATCATGACCTCCAAAGCATAAAAACATACAGCTTTTCCTCTTATTTTGTCCATAACAAAAGTAGCTGCTTAAAGGAGCATGTTTGTCATTTTCATTCACCTCTAAGGTGGCACTAACCAAACGCACCTGTCCTTCAATGCACTCGTTGTGGACTTCTGGTTTCTTTTCTCATATTTGTGTCACTTACCACCTATCCCACACAACCTGAACTTGCCAAGACTGAGGGCATTCAGCTGAAATCATAGTATTCACGATTGTCTGGAAGAGGCCTTAAGCTCCACAGGGTTTTGATCCAAGAGGAAAAAGAAGGGTGTCCACACCGTAAATTTTGAAGTTTTTCTTCCCTTTTAAGAATATCACAATGTAATCGGAATTTGCTCTTTAGAGAACAGTTCAAAACAGCCATTTTTTCTGCTAACCAATCTCGAGACTTTATGTGGTGTGTAAGAATAACCAATTTTGATTAGGTGTCCAACATCTATGAGGTAAACACCTGCCCTGGTTTAACCACTAATATTAAAAGTTTGACAAAGTGCTTGAATGTTTGTCTCAATCTCGAAATTTTCATTTAGTATCAAGGAATTTGGAACAGTTGTCAGCCAACTTGCCTGTTTTTCAGGGCAACCTCTGTCCGTCAAACTACGCAGTTTTCAGGTATTCGTGTGTCCTCAATCAATCACAATAATTTGTTGACCATTGACTTTTCAACACAACATTTGGATCCACTTGAAAGCCAGACATTTAACGCCTCGGCCTGTGTCTCAAAAACAATACAACTATAACATTTTTACAGTTTCCTGAATTAGTCCCAACTCAGTTGCTGAAAAGCATAATATGTCTCCTACAGTGGACATTGTTAGCATGAATAAATGGTATACTGAAAACAGTTGCGTCTGTATCTGAAGTGGCTGAAACTGTATCGCTGGTTAATGTTTGTTTCAGTGTGAAGAGCCTATAAAATGCTTGTGGAAGGCTGAGTCACTCTTGACGGTTTCTCCTTTGCTTTGTTTGCCGCTCCAATGACAGGGTATGCTCTGCTATGTGCTCATTATGCTGTGTGGAGGAGTGGTGGTCAGTCTTTGTGAAAAGCTGGTTTCCTGTAACGTTCAACGTCTGTGACTACTGATCACAAAGTGGTTTGATGGCCTGACACACGTGAGCTCCCTATGGAACCCACCATCCAGATGGAAGGTGGTCCACTGCGGTTTGGTCTTTGCATATGGGAAACCTACTGGATTTATAATCATTCCAAGACTGTATAGGGGCTTAGCTTTAGAAAGTTCAATATCTTCCACCATTTATTTTGACATCAGCTGTATTTGTCTCACGATGAACTGCGGCCAGTGATGTAACAGTTGGATTTGTGGTTTACTTCACTTTCTTGGTCCTTTATTGAAGGTTCCAATTAAGCTTTCACTGTCCCAGAATAGATTTTTCCCTGCACCTCGCACTGATGATTTGTGCTGATGTGCTGCGTATCTACTTACCTTAGACTGATGAACCTGCTTCTGATTAGCTTTGATGCTGGTTATCTGGTTTCTGGGTGGACTGAAGGGATATTTTTCTCCAGTTCTCTCTTCAATGTAGCCAACAAGCAGACATTCAAATAATTGGAAAAGTTTTGCTGGATGAAGCAGATGTCCTGTGAAATAGCCTTTTAATGTGACACTCAATTTAAAGACTGTTCACAGCAGTTGTCGTTTCAAAGCCTGTACTTCCCTCTCAAGTTCGAAAAAGTATTAGCTAAAACCAACCCTAATCTGTGCTCACCTCACTCGAATAAGTCACATTTTTGGGCCAGATGTTCTCCATATTTACCGCAGTAAGAACTTCTCAGATGTAAGACACAGACAGATAATGCAATGCATACTTTCCACTCATTTTTCACTCATGTTTTCCACTTTGGAAGTGGAAAACAAACTTAAAAGACCACTAGGCATTAAATCTACCTCCAAAGTTTATTTCCTATGTCATCATTACTTAGTAATGAGGAATCCCAACTGTCATTTAACAATGCCGTCTTAAGGTCCTGTGGGATTTTTACATAGCATACCTCTGTAAAGCACTTGTGGGCTCCCTATTGAATTTTAATGTTACGCCATAAAAGCGGACAAATTTTGGAGTTTTATGCTTTCAACCCTCTGGCCACAGGGATGCCATGCAGTTCCTCTCTGGCTCTCAGGGATTGTCTAGACAAACGATGTGGTGCCCATATATGGTAATAGTACATGAAATGTAGCACCATCAAGCGATGCCTTTTGGCATTTCAGCCCCTTTTAAACTGAGTTAATGCTGTTGCCATATGGCCAAATCGGCCGCAGTCCAGAGAAACAGGTTAGTAGGTCAGCAGACGTTGGAATAAAATGCAGGCAGCTATTGAGACTGCCTTACTATTAAAGCACTTCACTTTAACCAACATAAACACTGCAGTTTCTTTGTCAACAATGTCAACTCACTGAATGAATTTCATGGTTTGAAGTCTTAACTTCCTGCTTGATTCAGTTGTCTTATTTGGTCAGCAATCAGAGTGGGCTGAATTGTAAGGGGAGCAGTGGAGCCGCATGATGGTGTTAAGGCCTGTTATCTGACAAACACACATGCGCACACACACACACACACACACACACACACACACACAAAAAATTGTGTGAAAAGCATCCAGGATACATGCAACTCTAGAAAACCAAATCAACAGGGTCACATGAATCAGAAACCATAAAGGAATCAGTCCGATTCCTCAAAACTATTGTACAAGGAACTTTCTGAATGGTTCACTTTGCATGTCCTGAAGACAACAGTATCTCAAAAACCAGGGATTTTGTTCATTTTTGTTGTGCTTTCAATGAGATAGTATAGTAGATGAGACAATTATTGCCAGGAGCACAGTTTGCCTTCACATTATTTGGAAATGTCGAAGAAAAAAATACGGATGCAGTGTTGTGTAGTGCACCCTCTTTGCAAAACCTTCACATTTAGTGGGAAGCTTGTGAATGCTCTCCTTTCAGTGCCCAACATGAACACTTTTACGATTCCTTGGACACAAACTGTGTCTACTCCCTAAAATGCATCATCCCAACAAGGCAGATGAACAATGAATGACTCAGCACGTGGGCCCCGAGGCACTCTGCTATTTTCCATATGTCTGTATTTATGGCAGTGCAAGCAAAGAAATGCAGCTGGTGTCTCAATGGACCTCTCACTGCATCATTTAATTTGTGTGCATTTGGCATCAGAAAAGCAATTCACACTGTACAGTCCTTGACTTGGCATTTGATGTCTTGTGCCTCCTCCTTGCCACGGCCATAAGAGGCAAAATATGCTTTTCCTAGTGACCAGACAGCAAATACAGGGATGGATTCTGCTGTCTGCTCCAGAATATCACATCGGAGTGAGACACAGACAGAGCCGAGACAGCTTTTCTGAGAGCGACTGGCTCATCCACAACACAGCTGGAACAGCAATGAACAGGAAGTGAGGAAATGAAAAATATTGCTGAAAACTCATAGGGGTCATTTCAAATATGAGTGCAATTCACAGGAGGTAGACTTCATTTTTTCTGCAATTTTACAGGTTTTACTGAATGGTCAAAACATGAGGAGCAAGAACTATTTTGTCTGATTACTTCTTCTCATGGTTCTCATGGTGGCCATCAATGCACACGTGTAAGAGAGCAGAATAAAGCTAATTAAGCAAATGTCATCATACACTTGTCCAGATTTCCACAATTCAACAATGATGATTTGAAGAGACTGGAAATTATCTGGTCAAAGATGCACTTTTTGAGGTAGTCTTCCGTCTTGATTGTTAACAACAGACCTTCAACAACAGAATTATCATCTCGTAAGTTTCCAAGTGATCTCACAGACAATGGAGAGTGCACAGCCGTATAAATGTCGCCACATGCTGGGAGTCCTAGCAGTTGGTGGTTGCAGCCGCTGCATTCCGCACCTCCTTTCTTAACCTAACTTCTCTAAAGGCAGAGTAAGTTCGTACCTCTTTTGTTTTTGCTACAACTTGGAGATTATAACTTTTTCCCTCTCAAACCCCTAACAAAGATGTGTTTTCCTGCATAGTTATCTATACAGTACATGCAAATTAGTATGTCAAGAACAGAGTTTGCATGAAGTGCACTAATAAGGCTGTGTGACATTATTGCATATTATTCCTGCATATAATTTATTATATCAAGGAACAACAGTAAAAACAACTACCAAGTGGTTCCGCTTGTGTGTCAGCTCCTTGGTAACCCTCTGTCCCTTTCCTATCCCTCACATGGAGCATTTCCTTCATTCACCACATACAGTTTGAACATTCTATATGTTGGCATGAATGAAGTCCTTGAGGAGGAGTGAAAGCATCACTCCTCCTTTCTTCACAGCGACATTGTCTCCAGAAAAGCTGTATTTGACACATGTTCTGCTCTGGAAACTGTCTTACATTGCCACCTTTTACACACATGCACACAAACAGAGGCACACACACACCACTTTTTCCTGCTTTGAACTGATGATTTGAGATCCTTTCTCCATCAACCAAGCCAACAAGCTCGACTGTAACTTATGTTATATAACACACATGACATTATTTTGCGTAGATTCTCATTCTGATTTATGTTGCCTAAATTCCCCAAAGTCCACTAAATATGGCCCAAACATACTGAACAGAAAATCTGAATGGAAAAATACCAGGACAATTTCTGCTGTTTTCAGTCCATGCAGTGTATCTTTGTGTGTGTTGAAAAGAGATGTTCACTAGGAGTGATCAAACACCAAAGTCAATACGATGTGGATGTTTTGAAGTGCAACACTTTGGATTCAAGTTGACTGTGACAGAGGATAACAGCTTGTCAATGAGACAATTTAAATGGGGCAAGGCAGTGCACAACGTGGACTGCCGGTGTTGCTAGTGCAGGTGCTCTCTGACCCTCTTAACTTTTAAGGAGCCATCGTAAGGGCCCAGAGGCAAAACCCAGACAGCTCTTGCTATTGTTGATGAAGGTCAGCAAGCAGTGGGGAGGAGGTGGTCGTAGTGGAGGATGACTAGTAAAATCAGCAGTCAGGATCTGTTTATATGTGAAGCAAGGTGAACAAAGTGAGGCACCTGTGTGCTCAACCTCATGCACTCTCATGTTTTTGTACTGTGTTTTGGTGGAACTTTGTGTCTCTGCAATTGCTTGGAAACACGTGGAGATCCTATACGTCTATAAGAGACAGGCCGCTTCAAGGATCACTGTCAACCAGGGAAGGAATACACCCCAGCTTAATCATTGCAAGCATAAGTCATCTTCTGTGAGCGTGAATTCCCATTGCCAGTACAGCCAGGCTGCAAAGAGATGATGTATTTGGCACTAAACTATTGCTGTGTAAGGGAAAATGTTGAGAATGTTTTTTTTTTACTACACAAGGCATTTTTCCATTAATGTGTTTCCCAATCTTATCATCCTTAAGATGAGTATATTCTATCCTCGTGGCATCAGGAAATGTCCCCCAAACTGACACGGGTGACACTTAAGTTCGACGTGATGTCGGTGGCAGTGTCTGGACAAACAACCACAAATTACAAAGTTGTTGTGCAATTTGTACTGTCATTCAATTGACACTGACAGACTCCGTGTTCACTGTCTGTTTTAAAGCTGTTGAAAAACATTCAGATGTCTTAAAAAAAAAACTACTTGCATATGGGCGACAGACAAGAAGGTCCAACTTTCAGAGTAGATCTATGACTTTGGCTCTCTGGACGCATTTCTGTATGGTTGACCTCAAGGTTTGCGACACTGACAACATGAATGATTCCATGTTTCATGAGGCAGACCTCTGGAGTGAGGCTGCTAGTTAAATCATAGTTATTAATGCATTCCTGTGTGACGGTTTGACTGCAGATATGAATATGCGTCATTGCTCCTTAAGGCCCGTCAGTGTTGACGTAATGCTTTGAAAGCTTGCAAGGCTCCCAGTCTTCTGTGCCGGCTGTTAAATAGCAGTGAGACAATATTACTCTGTTGTTGAGACGTATATCAGCATCTGCACATGCGCATGTGAATTAAATGATATGTGTTACGATCTGCTTATAAACAGCTGACTCATCACGACCAGCACTGACTAGCACATGCAACTGTTATATAACAAAGGTCCTGCCAGGTATCAACGTCAACATCATCACCCTTTTGTGAGACACGTTAGGTGTGGAAAATGTAGAATTTGCGTCATTGCATCAGAGATTGTGATCTTCACGATGTTCTTGTGTTTTGTAGGGGCAGGTGCACAGATGTGTTATAGGGCATCCTCCATACAAAGTTTGGGTAAGGAGGACGAGTTCAGTATGTGATGTTTCTCCCAATCTTTTACAGCTCCTGACTGGGACCTTGGATGGAAAGGTGAGACTTTTTGAGGCCAGTAGTAGAACCCCGGTGCCTCACTTGTGCAGCAAGATTCCAGCATGACCACGCGAACAACAAAGAACACGCACGCTTCAACGACAATGGAGAACAAATGGATACTTTGAAAAATAAGAGCGACGTCCGTCACAATTTCATGGTCTTTGTTTAGTTTGTAGCTCACGCAGGCTACACATGTTGCCGCAGCAGTTCCTTATGCCTATGACATCATGTGGGTGCAACCTCTTGGAGCTGCTAGTCGCTACTGTCCCCACTGACACACACCCAGCAGCCCCCATAGCAACACAGCATTACTACAACCAATATACAACAATGACTGCATGCCCCTACGTTGTAAGCGTCCTTGTGAACTGTGAATAAATCCATATGTGGTACTCCTCACAAGTAAGGTGTATGTCTGTGTATTCTAATGTATTGACAATATATGTGTGCGTCCTTCACGTCTCAGATTATGAGACGACATTATTCATTTCTCTAAGTTACAGTGAAGTTTGTTGTTTGTTTTAAGATTGCATGCACGCAATATTGACAGCATTAATTGTTACTAAGTAATTAAGTGTTTTCATTGCGCTTGCACAACAGGTTGTGAAAAATAGGTTAAAACCATCATCAGAAGAAAAATCAAATTCTTTTTCCTGAGTATTTACTTTGAATGTTAAATTTTATGCATTTTATGCATTAAATTAAAAAAAGAGAAAAAAAGGTTTTTGTGTTTTCCAGCTGGGCCTCCTGGCTGGTTCATCTGGCTGATGAAGTGGAGCTGAATTAGAACAGGCAGGCTGAGGGAAAGTGGGCACACCACAGAGCAGACTACCTATCTGGAATGGAATGGAATGGAAAGTCAAGAACCACTCATACGATGTTCATTAGGAAAGGATGTTTTATTTGACGCATTATCTGATGCTGACGCTGATGATAGATGACAAATCCTCTGATAGGGTGCCATGTCTCTCCTCCCTCAAAGGGAGGTAAATTGTTACAGGATGTCTCATCGCAGCTTTGTCGTTTCTCCAGTATTGCTGGATTTGATTTATTTTCTTCTTTTTTTAGGACTGGGTGGTTTAATTGATACCAACGCTGTTTGCTGCTGAAGGCTTTTGTTTTGCACCAGCACGCCCCGCTAACGCCAGCCATGAAATACAGGTATTGCGCGAAGGAAGCAGTTGTTCTTTACGCCATAGGCACGGTTCAGGATGAGATTTGTTTTTGTTTGTGTGCGTGTGTGTGTGTATGTGTGTGTTCACCCTCGCAGGCGTGGGTGGGCAGACATGCGTCTAGCTCCTCAAAGATAGGTATGTACTGGCGAGGATGACTCCGCTCTGTCATGGTGAGCTTTAGTGTTCCAGAGAGCACAGACTCTCTAATGGAACAAAACATTATAAATTATCGTTGGAGCAAATTTATGTTTCCCTGTCTTGCTAAATTCCACAGTCCTTGAGTCACATGCACACGCACACTCCACCACTTTCAAATGCAGAAAGTTTTCCTTGAATGAATTAATATTGTGAACAAAGATTTATTGAACTCACATTTACAAATAATCAGACCATTGTGATAAACTGGTCTGTAAGAAATTCCTTCCCCATCTCAGGATGTTCAGTCGCACTCACTGCCTGATCTGAGAGGTGAAAAAAATACAAAACAATGAGTTCATGGTTTAGCTGCCCAAATTTAAGCATATACACACAAAGAGATCATAGTGATCCAATACGACGGCTCTTAAATGATGTTGTCACTCATGTTGACGGCCAATTAAAGGATAACGGTCTGCTTCAAAGTTTGTTAAGTAGGACAAAAGCAGAATTGATAAACACTGCGGGAGATATTGCGGCACAGAGCGGATCATCTGTTTTGCTTCCTGCCATTATACGCAATTGCAAACAGTACGTGTCTCCAGCACCTCCCACCCTAGAGCTCTAACCCCATCTAAATTTTGTTTGTTTTACGGTACGTGAATACAGTAATCAGAATAAAAGCAGGGTTACCACATGTATGCGAAATGATCAGACTTCACCAATCTAAATGAGAGGATGATGTGAAAATGTGTCATAGAAAGTATCTGTGTCAGTTGTCAGTAACTGTGTCACGACCTTTGTTCTACTTTTCTACTCGCACAAGGCAACTCACCTCCCTTGCAAAATGCAGATCAATCATCCTGCTGAAGTCATAATCGAGAAAATGAGGAAATTGCCTGCATTCAGACCAGTCATAAACCTCCGCTGTCTCCAGTTATAGTCTCTGCTTATCTCCCCTGCCTTCAGTGATCTGAGGGCCAGCCAGAGTGACACATCGTCAATCCAGAGAGGATTTAAAAGTATCTTTGAGTGAGGAAAACAAAACCAAAAAACAAGTTCAACAACAGTCACAATATGGGATGTATTAATTGGCGAGATTCATAACACAACTATGCTGAAATAGCTGCGAGGACTCGTGATGGAAAAACGGGGAACAGGTGTGGAGCAGCGAGCTGAGAGGAAGCAACAAACCTGGAGGGGAGGGAAATAAAAAGAAAGAATACACAGATACACACAAGGGTGGAGGGTTAGGGGCAAGAACATGACAAATGCAATTTTCACTCGTCTGTCCTGTTCTTTGTATTGGCCTGCTTGGAGTCTGTCATCTCGCTTAACTCTCGCAACACTGACTCCTCAGCTCTGGACAAACTGCTTACTTCCTTGCTGCAGGTATGCAAGGCCGAAAGATGATACGCATGGGGTCACCCATGGAGTCCTCAGTTGCACATAAGAAACAAATATTTCTTGACGAGTACATCTGTGGAGGTATTGTAGAACACTGCTCGTCTTGGGTAATGAACCGTGGTGTTAATTCCCTGAGTAATATTCATGTTTCAGGCATCACAATGAATATCATTGCATTATTTTTCTAAAAAAGCAGATGTGTAAACTTGAACGACAAACCTGAGTTTGCAATGACAAGAGACACTGTTGAGTAGCTCATTTATATCAGTGTAATAGAGGAGAAATATCTAGACTGAGCCTCATAGGAAGAGAGATCAGAAGTGTTTGTTCAGTACCAAATGGCTCTGGACTGCTTCGTGCCGACAAGGAAACACAGATCACCAACAGATGGTCCCATCCAGGGTCGGAGGCATAAACACAAGAGTGCTTAACACTTGGATAAACCAACAAAAGACATTCACGGAGTGGGAAGACAGAGGAAAACAGGAGTACGCACAACTAGGTGGCATAACTCTTCAGGCAAAGTTAAGAATCCTTTAAGTAGCAACTTTGAACAGCAGTATTTCCAGATACTGTATGATGGCTGCTATCAAATGTATTCCTGACTCAAGTTTAGTCAGCGTCAGCAATTTTAGTTGCAGAGTAATATTTCATTCTCGTCCCAAAACAAGCAAACGCAATGCAGCAGGGAGACAACTGGTGGGCTGCCTGCAAAATTTCAGCTGACTGTTCAAAGACAAATTGTTTTGTTTGTGGAGGGTTTTAGCATTATTTCCCTCTGCAGGGACATCTTTATATCTCAGGATTTTTCAGTTCCATTTAGAAAAGGTGGAGCGGCAACACAAGATGATAGTTTTGGCATTGGAGTGTAAACCATCAAGTGTCTGCACATTTCTTCTCTTAATTACCTCAAACGTGGAGTGAAATTTCTACCTCACGCTGACTCAGTTAGCGCACCTCTGCTCCGACCTTTACTGTTAGTAAATTGAACAAATGTTACCCTTGTATACATAATGAATAGGGATGTCCGATATTGGCTTTTTTGCCGATATCCGATATGCCGATATTGTCCAACTCTCAATTTACCGATACCGATAACAGCCGATACCGATATGTGCGCCGGTAAACGCTTCAGGAGCGCATAGGCACCATTTCAGTGTAACGCAAGCATTATTGTATTTTTATTGGTTTTTATTTTATCGGTGTTGAAGCAAAAAAATCAGATACCGATATTACATTTTTATGCTAATATCGGGCCGATATTATCAGACATCTCTAATAATGAATACAGTGTTGTTTTCCAAAAACACAGACAAATCACAGAAATGTTTTGATTTGTCTGCAGTGAATTCAATAAAAGAACGGTTCTATTCATAGAGTACATTAATTATGTCAGTTAAAACAGTTACAATTTATTAGCCATGGTAGCATGGGGTCAAGCAGCCTGGCAGCATCAGAGAAAGACAATGAGGACGGACTTAATGTTCTACCCCAAACAAACTCTGAGCTCCTTTGCCTCCCTTGTACAAAGTGTGCACTATACAATGAATATCAAACTATAGAATCTGACATTGCCAACGAAGCATTACACTGTCAAATTCAGTTAAAGTCAGAAAAAAAACCTTTTGAAGACTCTCCAAAATGTTTATATCCTTAAATGACTCCTTTTCAGCATTCTCTCAAGACGTCCCGGGATGCACTGTGATTTATTTTGGGGTTAAGGCCGGATACAACGACTTCAAAGTCAAAACACAGCTTTTACAAGGATGCAGATGAATGTTAGTCTCTCACCACAGCAGCGTCACACTAATATGACCTAAATACACTAAAGCTACGTTGTACAGACCAAACCGGGACACCAGAGACAAAACCTGGATTCAATAATGACGAGGAAAGCCTCATCTGATGCGTTTACTGCAATGTTATTTCCGTTAAGTGTGCTTGTCCTCTGTGGGAGTTCAGCAATTCTGCAATTGTGCCTAATGCCCGAGAGGTAAATGTCATAGCTAATGTGGGTCAGTCTCAAAACGTGGCGTAAAAAGCTAGACAGTTTCCTCACCTAGGGGAACGAGCGTCGAAGCACTCCTAAAATTTACACACCATCTAATTATATGATTGCAGATGTCCCGTGTGTCCTGGGTGTTGGTAAGAGGTAGTGATTGACAATTCTTTGCTTTGGGATAAAAAGGGTGGGCTAATATCAAAAACAGTGAGGGAGCATCCACACCCGCACGCTGTGGGTGCAGCTTCTGTTACCAGCGCTCTGTTATGTTTCTCTCCAGGGGCCACTATGCAACGTAGCGGCCCGGCCTCTCTACAGCCGATGCTGTTATTATGTGCAGCTCTCTTCCCGTTGGTAATGTTTGTGCTTTCACCTCTTACAGCGTATCAGTTTTCCTCTGTCTCTGAGCACATAAGGTCGACTCTCTTGAGTAACCCTCTCTTCCTCTCCACTGCCAACAGATTTATTGTCCAGCGAGTTTTTTGTGTTGATCTTGAATCATTTTGATGTGCTGAATCCAAAAATAACATTGGTTGGTCTGACTGGCTCAATCAGGTCAACTTTCTGAACTGAGCTACGAATTTGTTTTTTGACCTTTTTTGTTTACATGTGCGGGTATTTTCACGTCACATTATGAAAAATTATTTTATATATCTTGCAATTAACATATTCTGAAGATTATGCATGTGCCAGCTTACGACTACCGTATTGTTTTGAATAGAAGACGATCTTTTCCCCCAGAAATCCCCTTCGAAAGAGTGGAACCGTGTTATTTTCACGGACTAGGCTTTGAACAGCTTTGCCAAGGTTTCCCTCTCTCTCCCTCTACAGTATCTCTTTCTCTCTCTCTCTCTCTCCACCCTCCCCCCCTTTCTCTGTCGCCTGTCGCTTCACCTCAGTTATCAATGTTCAAGTGGCCAAACGATACAGAATCACAGAATATAACGTGCGAAGATGGCGCGCGAAAGAACGTCTTAAAAACTTGGATCCTAAGCTAAAAGAATTTCAAAAATTAGACTATACCAAGAAATCCACAGGCGAGTGTGTGAGTGCATTGCTAAAAACCTAGATTCGTTCTGCGAGCACTCGACTGATCCTGTGAAACAAACAACAAAAAACTGTGTGAGATGCTGATCATTCCAGGCGGGATGAAGAGCAGCTCCAGGTGTTGGATCTGGTCGTAAACAAGCTATTCTACGATAATTTGCGTAAGAAATACACGGAGTGGCTCCTGGCTGGTGATCATGCCTGAAAAAAATCAAGAGGCCCACAGTATGGTTGCTCTGTGATGGGAGACTGGCTAGGGGGGTGCACTGAATGTGGGTGTGAGGGACTCCGAGGAGGATAGAGAGAGTGAACCCAGAGAGGATGCTGCTGGTTAGGGATAGATAGTCTAAGATGACAGGGAGGGAAAGTTTAACTGTTAATTTAGAGGTCCACTGCTAAGGCATGTCTGATTATTCCATCATGTGAATCTTTATCAATGTTCTATTAGGATTTTCAAATAAAATGTTTAGCTTGATGAGACAAGATTTTTGTCATCAAATAGCCTTTTTTCCAAAAATCTGTCTTGAAAAAAGAGGGTTGTCTTCCATGCAGGACCAGGTCTTATATTCGGTTGAATAAGGTAATTATTATTTTTAAAAATCACATGTGAATGAAATGGCTTCGACTAGAAGATCTTGCCAAAATAAGCCTGACACGTTCTTCTACATCTGCAGCAAATACACCATTGTTCCTAAAAAGAATCTAGTCCCAAGTTTCATACAGCATGCTCACCCTGCTTCTTTTGGTATTTAACAACAATAAAGTTAAAGATACACTTAACTAATCCCCTGAAGAGGGAATTACATAGTTTAAACTCTTACAAATATGCACATGCACACCATGTCATGCAGTAAGGGAGAGTCCTTGCTCAACGGCACCTCAGCAGTGCTCAGGAGGCAAACTGCAGCCCCTCCAGCCAGCAATCCAACCTCCAGTCTCTTGTGTTGTCACCTGGAATTGAACCGACCACCCTCCAGTCCCCAGGCATGGTCTCTTACCAACTGAACCACTGAAAAATAACAGGCCCTGCTCCTATTGTGCTTCAGGAAAATACACTCACCCCAAATTCATTGCTCACCATCTCTGTATCTACATCCAGAACTGTTTAAAATATGTCTGAGTTGTTTTAAACTGTTGGTTCAGTTTAATTTCCGCCACCTATTTGGCAGTAGTTGCACATTTGTAACATGATTTTGGTACAGCGCTGTAATAAATCTGACCTGTCTGTGCTTACAGTACCTGTCAAACCCCTATGTCAGGAGCAATAGCAACAGTCTACATCATGACATTCACAGGCTGTAAATTGCAGGTGACGAGTTAGGATTTGAATAAAAAGATCACAATGTTTGCTCGCACTCACATTGTGTGACATTAACCTAAATGTGTTGATCCCTGAACAGATGTCGTTCTTAAACAAATGCTATTCAAAGTTCCACCTTTTTGGTGCAACTAATGTTAATTGTTTCCATATTTTTCAGCATTTGAAATGAATGTTAAATGGGGATGTAAATATTTTCTTTTTGATCATTTTGTTTAGTTGAACTCCACAAGCCTTGAGACAAGATGAGTCTTTACAGGCAGCTTCAGCTATGCTGCAGCACCTTCTGTGCCCAGGGACCCAAGGCCAGAGCTCCTCCTCCTTTCCACTACGCCGGGGAGATCATCTCACTCACTTTGTTCTCCCTAGTTCTCTCTCTTTCTCTACCCCCCTCTCTGTCTGCCTGTGGCCCTCTCTCTCTCTCTCTCTCTCTCTCTCACTCTCACTCTCTTTCTCTCTCTTTTAGTCTCTCTCTCTCTCTTTCTTTCTCTCTCTCTCTCTCTTTGTATTCAGCCCTTATGTGACCACGCACACCCAAACACGCTCATGTCCATATAAATCTTCCTCGAAATCCTTCATTGTAATTCTCTCAAAATTTCTTTGGCGCTATATTGATGTATTACGTAAAAGGAGCCCCAGCACTGTCCACCCCTGAGCCCCCGTGAATTTTCCTCAATGTATCTCACAACACGCCATAACTCCACAACCAATCAGTGCAGGGGAAAAAGGGGAATCTGGAAGTCATTACCCCACGGTTGCATCTCAGAAATGCAAATGCAATTTCAGCTGCAAGCAAAAATGGAAGGAAGGAATCCAGTAATTGTTCTTATGTGATCCTCCAGTCATTAACCTAAATAAAGGTAGGTACACCTTAGACAAAAGTGTCAAGTGACTTTTAAGTAAAACCCTAAAGAGCAAGCATTTGGTGCATCACGCAGTCGAGCCTTGTCTTGCCAATATTGTTCAGAAAGGGTCTGTGTGTGTTCAAATCTAAGCAATCCAAATTGATATAGGCATTAATTGATCAGCTGAGCCAATTGCTCATAACATTGTGATAGTTATTCACACATGAGGTCATGTTTCTCACCAAAAATGTAACGGGCCCCACCTCCTGCCATTCATCACTGCCATTTTCCTGCAGGGAAGTAAAAGTGAACTGGTCAGATTGTCCCGGCCTTTGATTTGCAGTTTGTCTTTGCTGTCATTGGCCGATTGTCACAGGCCCAATCTGCCAGATTTATTGATTCAGCCACATCCCGATGATTTTTTTGTCCCGATTCTGAAGTTGGATACCGACATCAAAGATTGGTGTGATGCCAAGTATAATTTCACCATGAAACTATTCTGTTTTATTGATATAACAAACTGTGTATGAACACACCCCACCCACATCACACACAAACCTTGAAAGAGCTCTGGCTGTCTCACTTTCAGGCAATGTTTGTCAGAAGCATAAGCACAAGAGCTGATTTTACATAAAAACAGGAATTAAGCGCTCTGAAAGCAAACTTGATGTCTTGGAAACCAGTAATCCCTCTTTTATTTTCCCTAATTTGTCTCCTTTATGACAGTTACACAAGCATTCCATGATGCCAGACCCTTTGCGGGCAGTACATGTGGTGGTAATTGTGAAGCCCTCAGAAGATGTAATACCTGTGAGGAGGTACTCATGGGTACTTGCGTGATGCTGTGTCTTCACCAACACCTCGTGCTTTCATCACCATCACATCCCTAATGACAGTGAGGGTCACCCTCAGGTATTGTGGGGCCCAGTTCGGGAGTGTGCGATGACCTGTGAATGGCAGGGCTTGTCGCTACATTCAGCCAAAAAGTCAACTGGAAGTGGTGCAGCATTGCATTTTCATGATTAATAGGGTGCACCGATTAAATTTAATGTGTTCCACAGTTTCCTTGCTCCCCCATTGGATTCTCAGTGGCCTCACAAAACCTAAGAGGATGAATCGTGGAGCAACACCATGTAAGTCGAGGCCTGCTGAACCAGTTAAACCTTGTTGTAAATTACTACCTTTAACTATCCCTTTCAGCAGAGCAGGAAATGTTGTATAGTTAGAGACTAGGCACATGTCTTTTTTTTTTATGCAACTTTAAGGTTAAAGGGACAAGGTCAGGGCGCTGTTGAGTGCTGACCTTGTTTCATGCACATAAGTACATGCACAAAAGTATCTGCAATGTTATGAGAAAATGTGTTGTTGTCTAATCTGCATGAAAAGTCCTGTTTGTAGCATTTGTGCAGCATCTAGGCTATAATTGTTTTATGCTTTAGCAGCTTCATCAACCGTTCATATCAAGTAGCGTGTATCAAAAATGATGGAGGAAAACTTGCACAACTGTGACAATTTGTGACTCATATGAAAGGCAAAGAAACACAGGAAAAGGATAGTGGTTGAAACTAATTAGAAATAGAACAAGGTTCCAAGAGCTGCAAGGAGTGGTGACAGAGAAATTAAGACCTACATTAGTGTCTGGTGACCTGGTTTTGCCACCTGGATGTAAAGTTGTGTAGGAGCCTTTGAAAGAACCACCGAGCTCAGTGGTCGAAAACAGGATTTCTATGGACAAGACCCAGACAGCAGACACTGGCACAGAGGACATGAAATATCACCTCTCTTTTAGCGACAGAGTCCAGTACTTCTGACAGAGAAGGAACTGTGCTGGCTGGACCTAGTGGGGCTGACTTCAGAGCACTGTGTTACCGCTCAACTCTGGATGAGAGCTGGACGTGAATGTGGGGGCACTAACTCCCTGCCGGGCACATGTCGGGGCATTTACCCCCTGCTGAGTGCCATTGTGTTGGAATTGCTCCAAACGACATGAGGCACACCTCCCCATACATTATGGTAGTACAGAGGAGAACGCTGACTTGTCTGCTCTACTTCCTGGGACTTTTGTGAGAGTCGAGCTGAAGTCTCCTTCAGGTGACACCATAGTATCCCTTGGAGATTTCAACAGAAAGTGGTAGAGACAGAATTGCTTGAAAAGCTGTGATTGTGAAACACTACGGCATTAAGAAGGAGCATTATATAGGTATGCTTGATCAATCAACTCAATTTCATTTGTTTGCAAAAAAAAAAATGAAAAAATCTGACAGTTCCCCCACCCGATAGAAATTCCAAGTAAAAACAAAACAATTCTAAGTAAAAAGACTCAAGCGAAGAGAGATTCCTTCTCCACAGATGGGTTGGTATGCAGAACAGTCAAAGCCAAACGTTGGTGATGAATTTGTCAGATTTTGTGTTGTCAGACCTTAGGCTGCACATCAGGGAACAGTCCGGTCTAGAGAAGTACAAACCAATCACCAACTATAGATAATTTGATTAAGATGGTTGGGGAAGACGTTGGACAGACACTGCAAGACCAAATTGTGCAGCCTAATAGGGGACGTGGCAGAAAGTAAGACCTTCCAAGACCTTCAGTGATATAACCGAGATGGACACCGTTGACAAACTGACAAAGTATTTGAAAGGTGGGATATTTTTAGAGACTCCTTGAACCCGACCACATCACCTTCCAGGAGTTGTGGGGCACACTGTCAAAGAGGTGCTGCCCTGATTGAAGAGGACAAATGTGGACAGCAGAACAATTCCAAAGGATCCTGGAGAGGGGAATTAGCTCCTCCAGTTTACATGAAGTTGTACATGCAGTGGCAGTAAGTCGAGCATGTTCCTAGTGACTCTTCACTTGCATCAGGGATGCCCCAAGTAGCCTATCTGGTTTGTGGCATTGACAGACACATCAATCATTGGCGTTGACAGACACAATATATTAAGGTGTGGTCAAGATAAGGGGAGTCCACACTTCAGTGGCCACAGGATTGCATTGTTGCTTTCTGCAGATGATGTTTGATTTAGTTCAATTCAATTCAGTTGGGTTGAGAGAGAGAGACAGAGAGAGAGACAGATACACAACAGTACTCAAAAATAGTGACAAGGTTACAACTGAATTTAACATATATAAGCAGTATGTAGCCATCTCAATCTCCAACAGCATAACTCAGTCTGACTTTATTGAAAAGGAAAGTTTTAAGCCTTAACTTGAAAGTAGTGAGGGTGTCTTAAACCCTCTATTATCTGTCTGGATAGGTTGGCAGCTACACCAATTCCTGGCCAAAGTCATGAGAGAGAAATCAACAAATCAAAATGAGAGTATCGTTCTCAGGTGGAAATCAATAGATGAACCACTTGCTCAAATGGAAAGGTTTGAAGCTCTCTCAGGTATCAACAAAAAGTACAATCGATGTGAGAATGTTTGGCAAATCTGTTTGTTGGTTGCAGTGTAAATACAGTCTCGTTAGCGATCCCCTTTTGCTAAACATTGCAACTTCATATGTTTTTGTTTTGTTACTACCTTTTACTGCAAACCAAGGAGAGTTATCAAATGTTCTTTTTTTTTTTTTGATGCTTGTCTGTTGAAAAACTTGGCAACTAAACTGTCTCTGATTCTAATATCGTTCTCATACCATTGTGATTAAGTGTGTTGAAATCAGTTTCCTCAGTAAGAGGAGTTGGCATCTCCCTCTATGCTAGGATGAAAGGCTCAGATTCGTGAGAAAGTAGCAGTAGCACCACATTGATTTTGCTGCAGCTCCTCCGCACACAGGGTGTGTTTGGGCATTCAGAGATGAGGTTTTCCATGGTATGGAGAGAGGACCAGGTGTAGAGACCTTGTTGTTTCTCCATGGTGGCCTGCAATCACCCAGGGATCACCCACTTGCACTTTGTAGACCTGAGAAACAAAGAAGAAGAGGGAGGTTTGGCATCGTCTTCCCTCTGCTCGCCAACCAACCTGACGTCAGATAAGTAGGCAGTGAAAGATGGAACCAATTTCCACTGTCATTAGCATGTTGAACCAACACTGCTCTTTTTAGACTTTGGAATGAGTAAGAAGTGATTGATACCTGAGACAAATGGGACCCACACCCACTTCTAATCAACAATCAATAATGTAAAGAAAAACTAAAGACCAAATTACTATTTGGGAAGGGGTTGTTCAAGAGTCACATTATGTTTGAGTCGATTGAACGGGGTAATTCTAAAAATTACCCCTCTTTTTGTCTCTGGTTTAAATATTCAAACATAGGTGTCAAATCAACTTTATTCACATTCAACTTTATTTACATTGGCCACTAATGGGCTCTACAGACAGAACCAAAACAGAGAGTTCACAATCCAGCCGTGGGCTCTGCATGAGAACGAGGAATAACTCTTCTCTACCCCTTAACTTCATACCAGGTCTCCTCTTTTGGAGAGAACAGATCCATCATATATGCAGAGGTTGGGGTAAATTGCACTCTGCATGTGTCACCTTCTCCCACTCTATAGTTTAAACACTTAAGATGCCAGATTTCCTTTCAGGATTTTGCCCCCTCATTCACCATGTTTTTCTAAAAACACATAAACCTCCATGATGAAGTCACAATTTGGAGAACGGGACTGGAAACGAAGTTGTTTATCGGTCCCACTGATATCCATCATCCCCTCGTTTCACGGCTGTGCCGGATGTCTGTGGTTTCTGACAGAGGATGAGCAGTCGGCTTTCATAAGAACCAGGAAAAACAGAGGGGGCCACAGTCGGGCAACCGCTATTTCATTGGTAATGTTCGCACATCACCAACTCTGTGGATCCGGCGCTGCCGCATCCATTGCTTCATCTCAGCACTTTTTACAAACAAGAAGACGCTTCACTCATAAAACCATCTGCGACTTGTGATTCACTACGCGAGCGGCACTGCGGTAGCAGCGTCTTTTCATTCGTCCCAGCTGAGAGATTTCTCATTTCATCAACCGGTTTTCCATTCTCGTGTTGACCCATGTACAGAAGCCTCTTTGGTTTGCCTTGCCGTTATTTATTTGTCATCTCAAACTCAACGTGGATTCGGAAGGGGGAAAGTATTTCTGCGTGACAGAAGTAATTACAACCTTCTGATGAGGGTTTGAAATGTATGGCTTTCAAGTTTTGCCACTGTGGCAAAGCTGACCTCTTGCCGATGCAGATGGAAATTTGTGATACTCAGGTCAAACACTTTCTTTCTGTGCAGTATGACACATTATATTAATTGAGCTGCTGATTTCTGCTGTCACATAAGTTTGCTTTTGTATAAAGATGATCAGATCCACATTGTGCTGTGAGAATATGGTATAAATTAGACAATCACCCGTCTGGGGAAAGTCTCACTGACATTTTACTCGTGTGAATCTTTGGACTTTTTCAAGATCCCCCTTCCCTTGCCCCCCACTTCTGACACTTTTACTCTGATGATCTCAAATCGCTGTAGAACGCTTTTATCTTCACAGAACCCAATTTTATTCTCAAATATCCGACAAACTGTCCGGAGCTGTTTCCCATTTGTTGACAAGGTAGTGCAACAGCCTTGATGAAAGGATATCAGTAACAAACTGTCTGTTCTGTACCGTTTCCGCTGCCCCTCTTCTCTCCCTTCCTCCCCCCCTCAGAAATGGAATGCACATTTCAAACTGATGCAAAACCATCACGCAGACGCCTGCAATCGTTACACAGATTCCTTCCCACATCTATCCCCACAATTCCTCCATTGGGCTCCACGGATGGGACGTCAGTATCGGCTTCTCTCTCCCTGACACCACAGGGGGAAGCCTTGGCAAAACCCTGACAATCTCCAGACGCAAGATGCTGCTTGCCAACACGGTGGAGGCATCCAAGGTATCTTTTGCATTAGAGGTCATTTTTATGCCTGCTCCCTCCGTGTAACACCCCCTTCATCCCCCATCCACATGTCCTCCCCGCTTCACTCCCCCGCTTCATCCTACTCGTCCCCACATTACCGACTCACTTTGGATTGCAAGTTTGGGAATGATTTAGTGTTTAACCTTTAAGAAAAGAACAATTATCACACAAATCTCAATCCACAGTTCTCCCACTGTCTCTTTCTCTCTGTCTGTCCCACTTTCTCTCTGATAATGCTGCCAGAGGGTTTCAGTGTTGATGATCAAAAATGATGCTGATGTCTCACGTTCTGCCACAGAGAATGTTGATAACTATAGTTAGACAAGTATTATGGTAGAACTCCCATGAGGTGGGTGATCGCTCCAGCTCTCGGTGAGGTCGAGCGGCGGCACCGCGCTCTGGGGCGGCCAAGCGCTGCCGGGCTTGTTGCGTGACCAGGCTGGGGTCAGGTCACCCATCAGAAAAGTGGCCCCGTAATTGGCAGGCAATTATGCATTTCCGATTTGGAATGACCAGATAGTCTAAACTGGCTTGAACTCGAGGGTTTGACGGACAGGCGCCTCGGCAGCATCTTTATAAAAGAGGCGGGAGGAGGGCTACGCTCTCAGTGCGCCTCCAGTCCCCTCAAAGTGTGGAT
This sequence comes from Carapus acus, assembly GCA_900312935.1. Taxonomy (NCBI): domain Eukaryota; kingdom Metazoa; phylum Chordata; class Actinopteri; order Ophidiiformes; family Carapidae; genus Carapus; species Carapus acus. The sequence continues at coordinate 21,892 of OMPJ01008950.1, read as the reverse complement.
GTGGTGGATCTAAGTGGACCTCGCGATCCGACGCGCCGGGAAAACATCAACCCGTTCTTATTTATTTCATCCTCTCTCACTTTTTTTTTTTTTTCGGGACATTTGCTGCTGCTATTTTTCTCCTGCCGCCGGTCTTATTACCATCCGGGTCGAGCTCCGCTACTCACCAGGTAAGCAGAGTGAAGGGGTGGAAAAATCCCTCGTAAGAATTTTGTGAAGCTTTTATTGACATATGAGCCCCCGATTGCACGGTTTGCGTTTTATTTGCGATCCTAAGCACAAATATAGAGCGGCTACGACGCGTTTGCCTCCGATGAAAGCTGCAACACTGAAGTTCTACTCCTTGTCTGCAGTTCTCTACTTTGCAATAAATTTTGTGTGAGCTTGTGTCAGTGTTGCGTGCATGCAGCAGGTGATTTAACTGTCAGAAATATCTTCATACAAAAGTGAGACTTCACACCTAAACTCTCGTTTTCTTTTGTGATTGATTCTTGAAAGGAAATATGATACTCAGGGGAAGTCTCTACTTGCTGCTCTTATCACTCACTTTACTCCAGGCAATACTTCAAGGTAAGGAACAATACTGTCGTTGTAAGTGTTGTTAGATGTTTACAAATCAACACCTTGCAACTGCAGGTCATTAGTAAGACAGGCTTTATACACAGAGTCCTTGTTTAGACACTCATCCTGATAATACTTACACTTTCATGTTTCCTTTACCCTGTTTCTCAAAAGATGGCGAGCAGGAGGATGAGACTTCATTTGATATGTTTGAAATCAGCCACATCACACGCCGGACCCTGGGAGCCAAACAGTTCAGGGGCCAAAATTCAGATTTCCCCGCTTACCGCTTTATCCGTTTCGACCACCTGCCCCCAGTCAGCAGCCCCATCCTAAAACAAATGCTGCGGCAGATGCAAATCAATGAGGGCTTTGTGTTTGTGGCCACCATGCGCCAGGACCGCGCCTCGCGGGGCACCCTGATCGCCCTTGAGGGCCCAGGTGGTCGACGACAGTTTGAAATTGTGTCCAATGGACGGGCCAACACCTTGGACCTGGTTTACTGGGTGGACGGCTCACAGAACGTGGTCTCCTTCGAAGACGTGGACTTGTCTGACTCGCAGTGGAAGAATATCACGCTCCACATTCATGGAGAAAACGCAAACCTGTTTGTGGGCTGCAGCCTGATCGACAGCTTCATTCTGGACGAACCTTTCTATGAGCACCTGACGGCAGAGGGGGGACGCATGTTTGTGGCAAAGGGATCCTCCCGTGAGAACCACTTCAGGGTAGGACTTCTTTTTTTTCTTTGTCTGGCATTTTGTCTGGGGTCTGCTTAATTCTTTTTCCACCACACTAACAAGATTTCCTCATTGGCCGGCAGGATCAGTCGCCAATCAGTCTCATTTCCTGTTTTCAAGCTAAATCGTGAAGAAAATACCTCACCTCACACCAGTTAGGTCAAGCTGTCCGTTCTTTCAGGGGTTGAACAAGAGACATGCAGGTTCAGATGCATGACAGAGTTCAAGTTCTAAGTCAAAAATAGTCTGACAGGTCTGTTCTTGTCTCTGCCAAAGGCTGTCAGTGTTTCTCCTGTGTGATACAACACTGACCTCATAGACGTCCACCCTGTGATTGAATTCCATATCTTTGGATCCTGTTATTTCATCTCCATCTTGTCATTCATCAGGGCCTCCTACAGAATGTGCGATTCATCTTTGACACCCCTGTCGAGGACATTCTTCAGAGCAGAGATTGTGAGGTGTCCAAGCCAGGTAAGAACGTGTGTGTGTGTGTGTGTGTGTGTGCGCGCGTGTGTGTGATTGTGTGTGTATGAGTGGGTTGGAGGGTTATCAGAGGGTCATCTCAAATGAGCACAATCCTGAGAGAGTCCAAACACGACCAACACTTGATTACTTTTGGTTCCACCGTGAGCGCCCGGGGGCCTACAGGTGAGACCATCTTGTGATATCATCTGAGATGTGTATTAAGTTTAACAATTTCTTAGTAATGACCTGCAAAAACAATACAAGGAATCAGATTCACATGCCGGACCCTTCGGCGAACTGTGCGTGCAGCGTTTTGTTGCGTTTCAGCTGTTGCAGACCAAACTGCTCAGCTTTCTCAGTCCATTTCATCTGTGTGATCTCCTCCTATGAAGTGAGGTTGGGTTTTTTTTTCTATTTTGTAGGTGGTATGACAATCTCACCAATTTGATTTGTAGCAAAGTCTCCCACCATGATATCATGTTTATAGAAACAGCAGTGTCAATGCAGTGGCTCCAGGTCAGTCTGTGTGGTGCGTGAACAAAAGGAGATACAGATGCTTACATTTATTTCCACTGGCAGCGGTATGAGGATAATACCCTGGGAAAGAAAATTTCAAAAAGGGAGAAGTCAATACTGCAGTGCCGAGAAAGGAGCCTCCATATCCAGCTGGACCCACACGCCACACACACACACACACACACACTCATTCACACATGCATGCATGCAATGCAGTGAAGTCATGAACTGGCAGATTCCATCACTTTACTCAGCTGAGGCCTTTTTTCCCCCCATATCGGGGCCAGTATCCCATGATACTTTGCAGCTCTCACATGAACACAGGCCGATGATAAGACCCAGATCATCCAAGTCAACGCTGGGGCAACTTCGCTTTGCTCGGACATCTGTTACAACAAACCGGAGCTGTTGACAGTGTGTTTGGTCGCTGGTCTACTGTGACAAAGCAAATCCACATGAGGGCGTGTGTTTTTTTGTGCATGATTGGGAACGATTGTTGTGTTTCTGTTGCCACAAGCGAGGTTGAATTCCAGCTGAGTGAGTTTATTTGCTTTACTAAAGCCACCGAGGCCTGGAAGATGTCTTTACTCTGACCCGTGCCAGTCATGGTTCTCTTAAAGTTGCACCAACTGCACCAACTGCATTCAGAAAGCCAGTGTAATGTTGCCAGTCTTAAATTAACAGCATGAAAAGTGAAGCGAATCTCCTGCCTGTTATTTGTCATCCTCCATCTGCCCTCGAAAAAATGTCTTTCACAGATATACGTGAATGAATATACCAGACTTAATAGGAAAGGAAACCGAGCAATCCTCAACCTTGAGTTGTGACACTTTGATTTAAAGTCCCTCCTCGGCTGTTATTCCTCTCCAATTTGCCCAACAAATTTACAACCCGTCAGCAGATCAATCCTTTTCCTTGGCGCAGTGGCTACCTCTGTGCACAAATTTTCTCAACGTCCTCCCCGACGGTCAGACCTCTACCTTTCACGGTTGTCTACGACGTAGTCCAGAGAGCTGCAACAAAAGGCTGTTGCAGTCCAGACAAGAGTAGGCAATTTTTAGGGACACGGCATCAAAAAATATGGTTCCCTGTGCACTCTGCCTCACACAGGCTGTCTCATAGATGCTCTGTGTCTGGAATCTTTGTCAATTCGTTCAAAGATCACGGCTGGCAGACGCGCTCAGCTGGGCAGCGGTATCCTGCTGGACTTCCTGCTCCAAATTTTCAGACTGGGAATAGACTACTCCCCTAGTTTTCCCCTAGATTTTCATTTCTTCAAAGACGTCTGTCGGTGAGGGTTACAGATCTGTGTCTGTGCTAGAGGACCAGAGTGGAGGAGAGTGTTTTTATTAATGCATTCTGTCTGCTGCAAATGATAAACGCTCTGACCCGAGAGCATCTTGGTTCCTGGGTGACATCACCGCAACGTACATGTGCCTTTGCGCTCCTTCCAAATCCATCTGTGTGGTCCCTGCAGTCTGTGAAGTTCAAAGTGCAAGTATCCATGTGAAGCGAGCTCATCCAAAAGGTCACAGAGATTCTAACGATGGCCTTAACCCCACATTGTGGCTCTGCTGCCTCTACCTACGTGACACAGCATCATCAGGTGGAAAACTCCAGGCGTCGGAGGCTTAAAAAGATAAACTCCTCAAACCCAAAACTGCGGACGGAACATCTGTTTTGAGGAACACATTAATCATAATAATCATCACATTGTTGTGATCACTTAGCCAACTCCAGGAAAACAGGAAATGGCTATTTCACGATCACGGCCCGTCCCCCTTTCACGCGTTGCACCTCTCCAACATGTTTCCCATTTTCTTATGCTTGCTCATTACATTTGTTTGCTCTCGCTACGTTTGTTTGCGCACTCTTTCACATCACGTGTCTGCTTTGTTGTCACCCCCAGATAATGCTAATATTGTAAGTGAAAGCTCAGAGATCATGGACGTGAGTCCATCCATCACCACAAACATCATCGGCCAGAAGACAGAGGACATCAGTGTCGATATGTGTGAGCGATCCTGTGAGGAACTCAGCACTATGTTTCAGGAGCTCAAAGGCCTTCGGGTGGTCGTCAGCAACCTCATTGATGGGCTGCAAAAAGTGGTGAGTAACAAATGAGTGCTTCTCTCATTTGATGCTGACCCTGTTTGTTATAGAGTCGGGAATAGGCCTTACATATTCCTTGTGAATTGACATCTTAGTGAAAAACTCAGCTCTAAGAAAATAAAGGGTTCAATGTGTAGTGCAACGGCCAGAAGAGCAGAGGCCTGAATTAGGTTACTAGGTAACCTACATTGGTCTGAAGGCAAAACAGTGAGTAGCCGCAGGCTTGTTTATAGAGTCGGCCTTTATGGCTGTATCCGTTCAAACTGCTATCTGCGGTGCTGTGAGTCAGATTTTATGACATGTTACACGTGGATAAAGGATGTGTTCCCCTGGCAATAGTGGGGTCCGGTCTAATGTCTGGCTGTGTTTAAACGGTCCATGTGTGTTTCCTCTGGGAGGCTCCCAGCAATAAGAGAGTCTGGGCATGAACCTTGGGAAAAATGGCTAGGATGAGAAGGGTCCCCGAGGCTCTTCCAGATCGAGTGGTGTCTGAGATTGTAGTGCAGCGTGCAGCCGCCGGTTCGTTCTAACCAGAGGGCACATGCAGAGGTGCTATAGAATCACACACAGGGGCATTGTCCAAACATTTGGCAGCTCAGAAGTTTGTAGGAGCTCCTCCAAGTATCCCTTGGTGTTTAGGTGTATAAGAGATGGCAAAACAATCACACAACTTGTGGTTTTGTTGCCATGAATTGTTTGAATGACAAAATTAGGCAAAATTAGGGACTATGTTTTTGTAAATAGAGGTGAAGAAAGTCCAGCGTACAATTCAAAGAAATGAACAGGTTGTTTTTGTCTTTGCACCATGTAGACATTCTTATACCTACCACTGATTCTGCCACATCGGACATGTAACCTGTATGCCCCCTTTTCTCTGTCTGCTCAAAAATAAACCAAAAACCAAAGGTCAGGGAGCATTACTGGGGTGTTGTTTGATTCATGCATGTGTTAAAAGTTAAACTATGAGTAGATTGGAGTCTTGATTTTCAGGCGGTTTGAGATATTTCTCCACTTTCACCCTTCAAGTTTTTCCACACTTTTTCATGCTCCTTCTGCCCCACAACTGCAGGATATAATATAACTCTTTCCACCCCTTGTGAAAAATATGCAGCCTCTGAGAGGAATCAGCTTGTCAGCAGCTGCACAACTCTCTCTCCTCCCGCAACACCCCTCCACCCCTGTCATGGAATGCGCCGTACCTTTATCTCCAGGTTTTCCTAATTTTTTGACAGATCTCCCTTTTGACAGCAGAACTATCTGTGGTTGTATGTTCAGACAGAAGAGAACACCGTCATGAAGGAGGTCCTTGGGAGGTTGAAGAACTCTAAGGAGAAAAACATGTGTTGGCAAGATGGCCGGCTGTTTGAGGATAAAGAAGACTGGGTCGTTGACAGCTGCACCAAATGTACCTGCCAGGTAGTGCAAAGGAGAATGGAAACATTCAGAGAGATGTGGTGAGGACATTAATGACGCTAATATCAGCAATTTTCATCATGACAGGAGTCAAAGATCGTGTGTCATCAAATCACATGCCCCCCAGTGGCATGTGCCAGCCCCTCATTCGTAGATGGCGAGTGCTGCCCCATGTGTATGCGTAAGTACCAAGAAAATCAAGAACACTTAGGTGCGCATATCTCTGCCGAGTCTAAATGTCGATTGTTTCAGCTAAGGACAGCGAAGATGGCTGGTCCCCGTGGTCAGAGTGGACTGAGTGCACCGTCACCTGCGGGACAGGAACTCAACAGCGGGGACGCTCATGTGATGCGACCAGCAATCCCTGCACCGGTCCATCCATCCAGACCCGCAAGTGCAGTCTTGGCAAATGTGATAGTCGGGGTGGGTGCATTCTCTGATCTGTATCACATGAAACGCTGCATGTGTCGATGACATAACCACACAACAATGTCAGATTTGGAAATTAAACCACGTGAAGGAGCATTAAACACTGACAAACATGGTGGTTTAGGGTGGAGTGAAGTTTAAAATGACAGCTCATAGAAGAGGACTAAGTTCACTCCTGTGCAAATGTTGTGAAAAGGGCCTTGCCGGAATGAGACAGAATCAAGAAAGCGGCGTTAGATCATCCAGTTGACTTGCAGGGTGTGCCCGTTCGAAGTTAATTTTGTGTACATGGCTGAGTGTGAGGGTGTTCCTCTGCACTCTGACTCACTTCCTATTGTGGAAAAACGTATAAAAGTAACAAACATGATCACAAGATTTATACAACTTGTTGCTTTGTTGTCCAGAAACTGAATAATTGGTGTTTGATGAATTGCAGGATTAACCCATGTTATTGCCTGCAGCTGACGTTATTCTTGCATGAGTCTGACCGCTGGAGGATTGTTTACCCACAATGACTTGAATACTGGCACAAGCCTCCCCCTGACATCATTGAAATTGAGAAATCGTCTCCGCCGTCGCATAATATTTACTTGTGGAGAACGTGGCGACATGCTGTTACATTCCCAAGATATACACCATTTTGGACAGAAGATCCACTGGCTAATACACAACATGTGTGTTTTGGTAATGTCCATGCAATATGTTTGATGTCTGATGAGCAGTCCGCCAGGATGGAGGGTGGAGCCTGTGGTCCCCGTGGTCGGCCTGTTCGGTGACCTGCGGAGAGGGGCAGATAACCAGAATACGCCACTGTAATGCCCCCGTGCCTCAGCTAGGGGGCAAAGACTGCGAGGGAAGCGGTCGAGAGACTCAGCGCTGCACAGCCGACCCGTGTCCGAGTGAGTGTTCATATCGATTACAGCGGTGTCCATCTTCAACCAGCAGATTCCCTTGCAGCTCCCCTGAGGCAACATTCCTATGTAGTCTAGGCTGGTGTGCTGTTTGCCTTTTAGGAAATGTTGACCCAAATCATCTCAGTATGTTTTCACTTGTAGTATTAAATTCAAGGCTCCGAACTCTGGCCTTCCGTCAGAATTGACCTGTTTTGGTTAAGACACAACGCACTAATGTCACTCCCAAAAAAACACAACTTCATCTTACATCCATCTGCTTTTGTTGCCTATTTGTAGTTGACGGCGGTTGGGGTCCGTGGTCTCCATGGGCAACATGTTCAGTCACTTGTGGAGGTGGCATCAGGGGTCGGTCCCGTCTCTGCAACAGTCCTATACCTCAGTATGGCGGCAAGAGGTGTCTTGGTGAAGCCAATGACAGTGACAGCTGTAACAAAAAAGATTGTCCAATTGGTGAGCTGAGAAACCAACATAAATTTCTAGGTTATAAATCCATTCCATTCCACATAAATCAATTTCCACTGATCCTTGTGGTGTAAATCACTTGCAGATGGCTGCCTATCCAATCCATGCTTTGCTGGTGTGGACTGCAACAGTTCCCCAGATGGATCCTGGGAATGTGGACCATGCCCAGTTGGTTTCCGTGGAAACGGTACCTACTGTGAGGATATCAACGAGGTAAACAGAGAATGAAAAACACACCCTGCGTTTCTCCTACATATCAAGCTAGGGTGGTGCACATTTCATGTCTCACCCTCTCACTCTCCCAGTGTGACATGGTGCCTGACGTGTGCTACCAAGTGAGCGGAGCCCAGCGCTGTGTCAACACCGATCCAGGTTTCCACTGTCTGCCTTGTCCAAAGCGGTACAAGGGCAACCAGCCTTTTGGTATGGGAGTGGAGGCAGCCAAAAAGAATAAACAGGTGAGTTACCGTGGCCCACATATTGTGGCATTTCAAACAAAGGTTTATTTAAATTGCATCTCTATGGTAGGGACAGAAACTATCTGACTAAGGGGGGAATACTGTATGTAGGCTGTCTTTTTTTCGTTGGCAGGCTCCTTTTTTGGGG